>VDFB02283954.1:0-19170 GCA_007258455.2 Sequoia sempervirens | reverse complement strand
AAATATCATTCCAAAAATGGACCATTTCTTTGAAGATATTGCTAGACTTCACAAAACCATACCACATAGTTGTCCTTTTAACACTATAACAAGACAAATGTATACTATCACTTCCAACCATCCAAGTTTCAAAACTATCATGTTGCAACCAAGGAAAACTTTGAATATTAATAGTTTGCTAACATAACCAGAAGAGCATAAAATTGTTTGATATCCTGGTGAATAAATATAAATCTTTTTCTTGGGACTATACAAACATGAGGGGTATAAAACCAAGTGTTTGCACTCATCATATCTATACAAAGGATGTTTGACCTGTTCGCCAACCACAACAAAGACTTAATCCTACTTTGAAAGATATTGTTAAATCTGAAATCAAGAAATTACTGCAAGTGGGATTTATCTATCCCATTTCTGATAGGAAATGGTTTTCATCCTTGGTTGTAGTCCCATAGAAAAATGGGAAGTGGAGAGTGTGTGTTGACTATAGGAAACTTAACAAAGAAACCCATAGAGATTACTTTCCCCTACCATTTGTAGACCAGGTCTTGGAGAATCTAGCTAGGAGGAAGTATTTCTCACTTTTAGATTGATTCAGTGGATACAACCAGATATAGGTAGCAACAAAAGATCAAGATAAGACAACTTTTAAATTCCCTTGGGTAACATTCACATATCGAGTTCTTCCTTTTGGACTATGTAACACTACTACAACCTTCCAAAGAGTTTTCCTGGTGATATTTTTTGAATTGGTAAACAACTATGTTGAAGTTTACATGGATGATTTCACTGTTTATGGATCAAATTTTGACGAAGCCCTTCAAAATCTAGACAAAGTACTAAAGAAATATGAGGATCACTATTTGTCCCTAAGCCACAAAAAATGTCTGATAATGGTGGAACAAGGAATAGTGTTGGGACACCACATTTCAGCTGAAGGGATAAAGGTCAATCCTAAGAAAATCGAAGTGATACAAAAACTTGTGACCCTAAAGACCTAAACTAATGTTAGAAGCTTCTTAGGGAAAGCTAGATATTATCATAGATTCATAGAAAAAATTATCAAGATTGTAGTACCTATGCTTTCTCTCCTTCAAAAGGATGCAAAATTTATCTAGACACCTGAGTGTCAATCATCATTTGAAATTATCAAGGAGAAACTTATCTCTGCTCCTATCCTTCATGGACATAATTGGAACCTTCTGTTCCATATTTATGCTGATGCATCTGATGATGCTATTGGAGTGGTGTTAGGACAAGAAGATGTGAATGGGGGAAAGTATGCTATATATTTCATTATTAAGAATTTAACTCCAACAGAAAGGAATTATACCACAATTGAGAAATAATTCTTAGTTGTAGTACATGCAATTAAGAAATTTGGACACTACATGACAAGATACAAATTGATGGTGTACACAGATCACCCAACCATCAAATATCTCATGAATAAACCTAGAGTAAATGGAGGATAATCAGGTGGTTGTTGCTTCTTCAGGAATTCAACATAACAATTGTTGAAAAACCAGGAAAGTTCAATGTAGTTGTGGATTTCTTATCCTGAATTAAACAAGAAGATGGTAATTGTGCTTCTGTACAAGATGAGTTCCTAGATGATAATTTATTCACCATATCTACCAAAAAACCTTGGTTTTCCGATATTTCCAACTACTTAGCCACCTCAGAAGTACCACCTAATTTTACATCAAAATGGAAGAAACGTCTTGTCAGAGAAAGTGCCCCTTTCAAATGGATCAATGGGATTCTATTTCAATGTGGACCTGATATGGTTCTATGACGGTGTTAGGGAAGATGAAACCTATAGCATCCTTAAAGCTTTCCATGATGACCATTTTGGAGGCCATTATTCTGCAAAGAGGACATTCCATAAGATTCTAGGTGTAGGATATTACTGGCCCTCAATGCATTTAAATATGTCAAGAAATATGTCCACCATTGTGATGAGTGTCAGAGAGTAGGGAGACCAACTACATCTAATGAAATGCCCCTACAACCTTAGGTAGTCCTTGAAGCATTTGAGAAATGGGGATTGGATTTTATCGGTCCTATAGACCCTACTTCACAAGGAAAAGAATACATTTTGGTCTATACCAACTATCAGACTAAGTGAGCAGAAGTTCAAGCTCTATGAGTTGCTAGGGAGGAACAAGTAGTTGACTTCCTGTACAATAAAATTTTCCTCAAATTTGGAGCCGCTAGGACAATTGTCATAGATCAGGGTCCCCGATTTATGTCTAAGGTTCTATTAGCATTCACTGATAATTTCTAGGTAAGCCATAAGAAATCATCACCCTATCACCATCAAGCAAATGGTTAAGTGGAAGTCACTAACATGGAGCTAGAAAACATTTTAACAAAAATAGTTTCATCAGGAAGAAAAGACTAGGCTAGGAAATCACCTGAAGCCATTTGGGCTTATAACACAACTTGGAAATCAACCATCAGTTTTAGTCCATATGATCCAGTTTTTTGGAAAAAAACCTCTCTTACCATTGAATTTGAACTCCAAACTCTAATCTAATAGCCATGAATTTAGGCTTAGATCTTAAACGAGCCCAAGTAGAGAGAGTCTTACAGCTTAGTGAGTTGGATGAACTTTGTTTGGATGTTGTCCATCAAATTGAGTTGGTACAACAAAAACATAAATTTTGGCATGATAAACATATAAAGGAGAGAGAATTACATAATGGGGATTGGGCGCTATTGTTCGACTCTAGATATAAAGATCATCAGGGGAAACTCAGAACTCATTGGCTCAATCCATACAAATTTTTTGAGGTATTTCCAAATGGATCGGTACAACTCAAACTCATTGATGGTGATACTCGAACCTTGTTGGTCAATGGACATCGGTTATTCATTTACCATAAGCTAGTTAGTAGGGAGGAATTTACAAAAATGGTAGAAATGCAAGGAGAAGTGCAATGAACTGATTCTACTATGGTAGAGCCAATGGAATGCTCTGATTGATAATAAACACTTAATGTTTCAAAAGAAAAGAGAGCATTTGAATATGTTTGTAATTATTTTAAGGCATTTATTTTCAATCTTTCATCCTTTAGACTTGACTTCATTTTAATTGAACACAAATTATGGTGCATCTTGTTGTGATGTTTCAAAACTTGTTGACCCAATTGTTGTGGTGCTCCAAACTTTGTTGACTCAGTTGTTGCAATGCTCCAGAACTTGCATGTTTGACTGGTGCAATTCCTCATTTTATTCCTATGGTTCACTTCATCTGACATTGATGCTCCAAAAAGTATAAGTCCAAAGTCTTTCATTATGCTTCCTTCTTCTGGCGGCATGTTTCAGTGATGCTCTAGAAATTTTCTTGTTGCATTATGGCTGCATCTCTCAGTTATGCTCTAGAATTTTTTTGTTCCTTCTTTCCGGTGATATCTTTTGATGATGCTCTAAAAGTTCCAGTTTCTTCTTTCTAGCGAAATCTTTCAATGATGCTCCAAAAGTTCTTGGTTGCTCATTTGGGTAATTTTGTTGCTACATTCCAACATTATCTCTCATTGATGCTCTATAATTTTTTCAACTCACTCTAGGTGCATCTCTTAACATGCTCTGAAACTTTTTACTCTTCATACCGACTGCATCTTCTAGTGATGCTCCTGAATTTTGTATATTATTTTTCTTTTTGAATGTTTTAATTCTTTCTAGTATCACTCATTCCCATTAATCAAATTTCACCATTACCTTGGAATCCACGCCCATATTATAATTTTTCCCTCCATTTTCATCTCTTTCCATAATAAATAATAATTATGACCACTTTTTGTCATAATAATTCTGCCATTACTCAGATGTCCCATCCACGTAATAATAAATTTGCTTCCACCTTCACAAAATTATGCCACTATTCTATTACATCAGAAAAATGCAAGTGATGTTCAAGTAATGACAAGACAAAAGGTACATATAGATTTTACTTAAAGTGAGTAGTTATTTTGATTAAAGATTAATTAATTGGCATGAGCCATTCCCCCTCTGAATTTAGTAAATTGTGCCATTGCATAATTGCTTAAAGTATGATAATATTTGCACATTTTCCCATGAAAAACCATCATGATTATACAAGAGAGCTCAATTAAGATAATTAATTACTCTCCCATCAGTTATATCAAAATTACATTTCCTTTCATCTACAATTCAATTGTTTAAACAAGTTGAGCATCATAGCATTTCTACAGAATTTAGCAAGAACAAGGGAAGCATAGAATGGGAGGAACTAAGAAGTTTGAACCAGCCTCAGTGGATAAATTGTTAACATTAAGCAACATTGTAGACATATTTCAAAAAGTTGGGTGGCTAGAATTTATGAAGTTTGAGGGACATACTAACTAGCTAGTAAAGGAATTTGTAGGAAATTTTGCAGAAAAACAAACTGTGATGCATGGCAAGTGTTTTTGGGTAAGTCCGAAAATCATTTCCCGTCTCTCTGGTCTTGAGAATAGAGGCATTAATTTGACTGAAACTACAAATATTACTTATCATAGGATGGTAGAATTGTTTCATAGAGATGGTGAACCCCAACCTTTGATAAATATAAGTACTAGAGGACAAAATAAAGGTTTCCAAAGAATGGCTATAGTGGAACCCTAGAGAACTATCATAAGTTGGATAATTAAGTATTTTGCCCGTGAAGGACAAGTAGTAATGGTAATTTAGGTCCCCTTTTGTCGGTTGGTTACCCATTTGCACCATGGTGCTGAAGATCCTTCTTTTAAGGTTAATTTTCCAACATTCTTGTGTGATTAAGTTACTAATATGATAGAAAAGTATAAAATTAGTACAAGGCCACTCAAACACCACAACCTTATTCAATTGATATGCAAGTACCATTTCCACAAGAAACAAGAAAATAAATGGCAGAAATTCCTACAAAAATTTGAGAATGTGGAGTCTAAAACACCTCTTGAGGAGGGTGAGTCATCCAAACAAGTAGCCTCATATTTAGAAGAACCTTCCTCTGAAGCTTTAGGTGCTCTTGAATCTCAGCAAACCTCAATAGCTCCTAGCGGAAAAGCACTAGAAACTTTACCCTATGAATAAAAAATCCTAGGGTAGTAAGAAAATGTAGAAATTGTACATTCTGAAGATGAAGAGCCTCCTTGCAAGAGGAGGATAAGAACCAAAGTAACCTTCCAAACAACACCTCCTTTTATGAAGTAAAAGGTTATTTACTGAGTCTAGTGAAGTTGTGGCTTATGATACATGAAGTACCTCTAAAAATAAAAAGCCTAGGAATAAAGCACAAACATTGCAAACTAATAATTAGCCTGGTGAGGAGGAAATAAGAGAAAATGATAAACAGGCTAGTCAATCTCCTAGGGTTGAAGAGAAAAATGTGCCATCTCCAACATAACAAGAAGAGGAAAGGGTGCAATCGCCACATTTTGTGGATATTGAGGATGATCCTATGGGATGGTTGTCCCCCTTTATTGATAGAATTGTTGAGCTAGGTTCATTTGACGTGTCTAACAAAGGAAATGTATTTAATACTGAGGGAAATGTAATTAATGATAATATGGAAATTCCCAATCTTCCTTTTTCTATTAATACATGGGATGAAGAATCTAATCAGAGAGGAGTGGAATTAGAAAAATTAAAAATAGAAATTGTTGAGTTAAGATGTCGGTTGCAAGGAAATGAGGAACAAATAAACCAACAACAAGAGGAAATAGAGGCACATACTGCAATCATAGGGAAAAGAGATCAAGAAATTGTGAATTTGAAAATACAAATGGAACAAAAAGACAAGATTATTGAGTAATTGCAATATCAAATATAGCAGTGGAATCAAGAAAGCAAAAAGAATGTGGCTGATTTATCTAAAAAAGATAAGCACATCAAAGGTTTAACAAAAAAATTTATGAAAATTTTTACTACTTTTGAGGAAGAAAGTGACAAACATAAAACTAAACTTAATGCCTCTTTGAGCAAAGTTTTTGAACTAGAACATGATTTGCAAGAAAGTGATACCAAGCCTATCATGGAGTCTAAAGGAACAAAAACTAAACCAACTATTATGGAATGGTTCCAGGTACGTATCCCTTCATTACTATTGAAATGGATGGAAAGATGCTATTTTCTAAAGGAGATAAAATTTGAAAATGGTAGGCTGTAAAAGGAGTTAGTTCTATTTAAAGAATCATTTGACAGGGTGTATAGAGTTAAACAAGATACTTGTTAAATAGGTGAATTAATTTTGGCTTGTAGAAGACCATCCAAGCTATATTCTATGTTTCTCAATGAGGAACTCCTGAGATGGAAATTACTCAAAATTTACAACCAGTCGTATGATCTTGACAACAAGGAATTTTTCAAAAAAATTGTAGAATCAACCCCTAATCAACAAGACTTGTGTGAATTCTTTGTCCATAATTTGTTCTTAGAAAGATATACAAATTTTTATGTCAATTTCTTTGTTGGGTAAGTTCAATTGAGGTCATTTCTATCCACCATGCGTAATCCTGTTCAATGGCAGGAATAGACAAGGGAATATTCATAGGCGGAGAAAACTGTTGAACTTCAAATGAGATATCCTCATAGAAAGCCTTTTTCTTTCAAAGCATAATTTTTAAGCAATTAAGCTTAAAGAGATTGTACAAACTAAATACAACAATAACCTTCATCTATGCCATAATCATTTTCAAGATTAGGGGCCAAAATTGATAGGGAGAGCTTGGCATGCATGTGAAGAGAGATATACTCCTCTTCCTATGCATCTTAAGAAAAGAGAGGTAATTTCACCTCTTAACATTAGATGGTCCTATAGAAGAGTAGTAGCCTTGACTGGTATCCTAGAGCAATTAAAAATTGATTGGATTGGTATGAGATACAGACCTCCACTACTTCTTTCACCACCCCCTGCATTACATATCAACACAAATCAAAGCTCTAAAATTTTTGAGGAATGGATAGCAAGGGTTAAGCTTCATTAGGGTTTTCTGAGAAAACTTGAGGATCTGGACATAGAATTAGATGATTTTTATGACCTCAGTGCAAATTATGAAAAGCAAAGAAGAAATAGGTGAAATGGAGAATAGGGAGCACAAAAAAGAGCATGAGGACCTATTCAAGCTTAGGAAGGGGAGGAAATGATGAGGGTATGTGCAGGATCATCATAAAAAAATAGGCCTTTAAGTGGAGAAAAATTTAGAAAAATCAGAGTTAGGCAACTTGACGTAAAAATTTGAATAAGTTATATATATTATTTCAAAAAAATGTAAGAATACAGTCTGTAGCAAATTGAATGTAGTTTCTAAACTACTCGATTTATTTAAAAAAGAAAAATCTATTTGGGAAAATTTGAAATTTCAATGTAGTAGTACGGAAATTTTAGGGAAAAAATAAGGAGTAGGTGTCTATCTGAACACCCTAACCACAATTCAATGATAATATTTTTTTTATAAGATTCTAGATATAAGTAGAGGACTCATGTCCCAGTGTGATACATATTTTTTTGTATTTTTTTCCAAGTAAATAATTAATTATGAATTTTTTATTACAAATTTTAAAAAATATAAAAAACTTGTATGTCTAACCACGTTAACTTGGTCAATACTTCATGAAATTAAATTTATTTTTTTAATCCTATAGTATGCAAATTATAGAATGTGACACATGTTTTGGATTCCAAAAATGTGATATCGTTTGAAAGTTGTAGATGATTTTCAATCAGCCTATCAATCAGGACTTTTGTTGTAATTCAAATAGAAAATGAATAATAATTATTTATTAAATTCAAAGTAAAGCATAATTTATATTGGTGGAAATTTGAGAATCTCCTTTAAAAACCCTTTTGTTTCATAAAATTTGGGTAAAAAAATGTCATTAGGCACATACCCTACGCATACCCATCATATCGCCACTTTTTGGCCCATCATGATCCTGCACATACCCATGAGGTAAAAATAACCTCATAAATTTATAATGAACTAAATACCTTACATCACATCTTCCAGTCACCTTTACCTTGCCAATTAATTTTCTTTAGGATTAGTAATTGCTTTGTTTTTGTGAAAAAAGTGTACAATCTTTATTTCCTAAAATTAATTGAAATAAGTTAACCCGTGCTAACATGATGGTTTAGTTTCTAAATATTGTATAGATTAATCAGCAGAATCGGTCATCATGTTTTCCAAGTGGATTCAACGTAGACCTCAACAGAATTGAAGACAAGCGCCAGAAGAATAGGGCCTAAAATTTTAGGGGAATGCATGGTGCACTGAGTTTTTGAAGTTTTATGTTATTTTCAGTTTCAAGACTTTATGGATCATCTCGAGCCCTTTAATGATTTATGTTATGGACTTTAAGTCCATTAGTTTTTTAAAATCAGTTGAGAAAATTTTCAGTGGTAATCTTTACCATCCGAATTATAGGATTTTGTTAACTGTTTTTGTATAAATATATAACTTTCAAAAGCAATGAGACAGAGAGAGATATCATTATATTGTCACAATGTTTCTGAGTTATACTTTTAATATGAATAAAATAAGTTTTTTCCATTTCATTATGAGTTATTAGTATTGTGAATGGAATCATTTTGAACGGAGTAATCTTGGAGTTACAAAGTTTATGTGATCTAAGCTAAGCGTATGAGCACTCGAGAGATGGCCACTCAAGGGCATGTAGAGTAGATAGATAAGTATTCTATTTTTAATTTTGTTGTTTTCCTTTTGTAAATGATAATTGTGAGTGAAGTTTATTTTCATGTGTCAAGCTCTATTAAGTTAATCCTGCAGGTTGTAGATCGAGTCTGTAATCTTGAAGTTTTTTTGTTTTAAGTTCCAGATTACCTACTTTCATTTGTTAGTTTCAAGCTGCTAAGTTGTTTCATGTTAATTGTTAAGTTTGTTATCCACTGTTAGTTAGAGGTTTCATAGTTTCTTTACATGCATTTTCACTTCAACAATTTTCATTATTCTTAGCTTAATTATCTCAATAAATTCTAGTTTAATCATTATTCCATTTAGATTAATAATTTCCTACTTTCTAGTTTAGTTATTTCAAGCTTGGGTATGTGTAGGATCGTCGTGGAAAAAATAGGGCCTTAAGTGGCAAAGAATTTAGAAAAATCAAAGTTAGGCAACTTGACGTAAAAATTTGAATAAGTTATCTATATTATTTCAAAAATATGTAAGAATACAATTTGTAGCAAATTGAATGTAGTTTCTAAACTACTAGGTTTATTTTTTATTTTTAAAATTTATTTGGTGAAAATTTGAAATTTCAATGCAGTAGTACTTAAATTTTAGGGAAAAAATAAGTAGGTGTCTGTCTGACCACCCTAACCACAATAAAATGATAATATTTTTTTATAATATTTTATATATAATTAGAGGACTCATGTCCTGATGTGATGCATATTTTTTTGTAATTTTTTCAATGCAAATAATTAATTATTAATTTTTTATTACAACTTTTAAAAAATATAAAAAACTCATATATTTGACCACCTTAACTTGGTCAAAACTTCATGAAATTCATTTTTTTAATCCTATAGTATGTGAAGCATAGAATGTGACACATTTTTTAGATTCAAAAATGTGATACCATTTGAAACCTATAGATGTTTTTCAATCAGCCTATCAATCAAGACTTTAGTCATAATTCAAATAGAAAATGAATAATAATTATTTATTAAATTCAAAGTAAAACATAATTTATATTGGTGGAAAGTTGAGAATATCCTTTAAAACCTATTTTCGCTTCTCTCATCAATTTTGGGTAAAAAAAGTCGCTGTACCACATACCCCTGCACATACCCATCATATCACCACTTTTTGGCCCATCATGATCTTGCACATACCTGCTTTCTAGGTAAATGAATTCCTACTTTCTAGTTTAGTGGCTTCTTGGTTTGAAGTTTCATTTCAATTGTTCCCAACATTTTGAAAATTTGAGAGAGATAGTCAAGATGTCTTCTATTGCATATAGCCTCCGAACACTACCCGATCGATACAATTGATGCATTTTCAACTAAAGAGATAGGACCTAATGAAAGCCTATCATATACCCTCAACCTTAAACCATCAACCTCAACCCTTAAACCTAAACCCTCACCACTACCCTCTACCCTATGCATTAAACCCTCAACCTCCTTTCAAACCTCAAACCTTAATCCTCAACCTCAACCTTAAAACTAAACTCCCTAAAACCCTATAATTTCTACTCTATACATTTGACCCTCAACCCTAATCCTTCAACTATATACCTCAAACCTATAATTTTAAACCTCTATCAACCCTAAACTCCAACCCTAAACCTCAACCCTAAACCTTAAACCCTAAACCCTTAAACTTCTAATTCTACCCTCAACCCAATACTCCTAAACCATCAACCCTAATCCCTCAACCCCTATCCCTATCTCTTTATCTATCCATCTCACTCTCTCTCTCCTACTCCTCTCTAATTATCTCTATCTAACCTCTCCCTCTTTCTACGTACCTCTCACTCAATCAATCCCTACCACTCTCTCTCGCTCCCTCTCTCTATCTCTCTCCCTCCCACTACCTCTCCATCACCCCCTCTCTCTCGCACTCCCTCTCTCTCCCTATTTCTTAGGTCTCTCCCTTCCCACCCCCCCTCTCTCTCAATTCTCTCCCTTTGGAACCCTACCTAGGTAACTCTCTCTCTCTCCCCCCTCTCTCTATCTATCCCTCTCACTCCACCCCCTCCTCTCTCTTAGGTCACTCCCTCCCATAGCCTCTCCCTCTCTCTTGTACTCCCTCTCTCTCGCACTCTCTCTCACTACCTATCTCTCAAGTCTCTCCTCCACCCTACCTACATAAATATCTCTTTCTCTCCCTCTCTCTCCCCCTCTCTCCCTCCCTCTCTCTCTCTCTCTCTCTCCTCTCTCTCTTAGTTCTCTCTTCCACCCCCACCCCCCCTCTCTCTCACTCTCTCCCTCTATCCCTCCCACCCTACCTAGTAAGTCCCTCTCACTCCAACCCCTTCTTCCCACTCTCTTAGGTCTCTCCCTTCCACCTGCCCTCTCTCTTCAGGGTCTCTCTCTCTCTCTCCCACCCTACCTAGACAACTCTCTCTCTCTCTTAAAATTCTCCCTCCCTCTAAAGGCATACATAAATACATACATATAAGAAAACATACATATGTATACTTACATACATACAAGAATACATACATATGTACATACAATCTTACATACATACAAGCATACATGTACATATGCACATACAATCTTACATACATACATACATACATATAGGAATACATACATACATACAAGCATGCATACATACATGCATACAAGCATGCATACATACATACATACATACATGACATACAAGCATACATACATACAAACATACAAAAATATAAACATACATTCAATAGAGTAGCACTTAACACAAAGAAATACATAATGTGAGCACGTTATAACATGCTCATGTTATGTCTTGCTAGACATGTCTTTCACAAACATAAATACCATGAGCTTATAATTTGCTCGTGTTATATCTTGCTTTGGGAATCTCTGGGCCTTAGGCTTGGTATTTTCCTTGGAATACCAACCCAAAGGCTTGGAGGGCCTTCTCAATGTCCAAAGATGTGTTTTTGCAAATTCTACAATATTTCACATAATCAAGTTCGTGCTCACTGCCAAGATTGCACGTGTTTCAACATCGAACAAATCAAACACCTGGGTAATGTTACGCTCTCAGCTATCGAATGATGTAATTTTTTTTACTTTTTGACAATGTTAATCCTTTGATCTATAATTTCTTTTGTTTGTGTGTCTCTTTTTTGGAAAAAACCAGTGTTTGGTGGTTTTTCATTATAAATTATTCGTTCATCGAAATTTCAAATAAATTGCATTTTTAGAAACTAGACTCCATTCTACACATATTGAAAAAAAATCAATTAGTTTCCAAAATTTATAGGGGTAGCATGGCTAAAATTTTATTTTTCAGGAAGTCTCCACTTTGAAAATTAGTATAAAAGAAAATATTCATTAAAAATTATCAAAAAAATCAAGCATAAACTACATACTATTAGCTAATTTCCCACCAATGCAATTTTAAAAATACTAAAAAAAAATTCACTATGCTAGATACCCACAATAGTTTCTATGTTATATTTTTTTGAAAAAAATAACACCAATTTATGTGGTCCCCTCTTTTGAACCCCTTAATCTCAACCATTTTCAAAATAAATTAGTAGTTTATAAAGTAGACTCAGAGCACTACGATCCTTGTTTCTGTTGCATCTCAAAATTTTGAGTGTAACTATCCTCAATTTCACATCCAAGGTCAGTATTTCTTGATTTCAAAAAAAAAAGAAAAAAAAGTGGCCACTTAAGGCCCCTCTTTGGCCCCCCATCTTTTTGCACTTACCCATAATAATCTTAGTAATCACTTACAATTGATTATGATCTTTATGGTTAGCAATAAGATATCAAGAGATGTTATACTATATGATTGCAAACAATTTGTAACCTCTCAACTCAATCTCAACAACTTTATCAAGTTAAACAATATTTTTCTTCTATTTAATCATGCAACAATCTAGTACACATTCCTTAGTTCATCTAATAGATCAAATATAAATATTTTCATATTTAAGAGGTGACTAGACATTTTAGAGTCATATAAAGCCTTTACCACAATGTAACCATTTTACTAAAATTATTGAATTGCGATATTAAATATATGTGTTGTAAAGTGTGTTTGTGGTACCACTAAATAAAGTCACCATTGCTCACATTATTATACAACCACAAGTCAAACCCATAATAATTATATTCATTTCCCAGCTCATAATATAAGGTTGTCATATTGTTAGAAAATTGAGTTAGAACTCTTTACCACTCTACTTCCCATAAAATTTGAACATAAAATTATTCAAGTAATCAAACCTTGATTATAGTAAATTATTGGTTGTAAATCCCTCTTAATAAGTTAAGTTCATATAAACTATTTAGTGTCAATCTGAACTTTAAAGATCATATAAATATTTTCCCTTTAAAGATAAATTTGATTCATAGATGACATCTATAGGGCTTTAGTTTCCTTAAAATATTATTAATTTTTTTTGCAAGATCTCCATCTAAATTTTATTTTAGTTCTTCTAAATCCTTTTAAACTCTCAAGTGTAATTTGAGTGATAATAAGATCTAGTGTACGTGGCAAAGAGATAAATTCATAAGATCACAACCCTTGTATAATATGAACACTTGGTCCTTAACTTTAGGGTCACCACAATTTATTGTATATTACAAAATAACTTCAAAGATCCAAAGTTAATTTTGTTATATTAAACATAGATAAAGACATTAAAAGAAACTTGGATGTGGGAAAGGGTATGGAACATGGATTCACAACTACCAATTGCATTTGCATGAAGTGTCTAAGGCCTTTACAACGAATCAATTTCATGCATATTCTAGTTTTATTGTGTTCTATGAGACCACAATTCTTTATGGATTTCATTGCTATTATCATATTTTTCCTCATCTTTACATATTCTTTTGCTTGGAAATTCCCTTTTTCCTTTGTATTCTTTATTCTTTTCCTCATGCCATACTTTGCACTCCCCTTTCCACACAAGCAAGGAGGATGATAACAGTTGAGGAATTTAGTTATTCACTTTCCAAATATATTTGTTTGAAGTTCCTAAAGCCTTTATGGAGGTCACTGGTCCATAATTCCTCTATTTGTTGTCCTTCCTTCCCTATTCCAAGTCTTGATGAATTTATAGGTCTTCATGCCTCTTAATGGCATGATCCCCCCTCTACCCTAGCCTATGTCGTTCCTCTCATTTTCCAATCTCTTCATATTGGATCACTCAACCTTAATGGATGCCCATTACCTTCACCTAGATTTATCTCACCACCCCTTTCATTGACTAGTTTATTCTTTTATTTTTTTAATTGTCCATGTAATTTCAATGTGAAAGAGTCTTCTTTTGTGAGGATGTGACAATGATGAGGAACAAAATTTAGGTAATCTGACTAAGGGAAGACCCATTAGTATTTTTCTCAAATCAACTAAACATGATTGGAAAAATGGGGCCAAAATGAATAAAAGGGGCATGCACTCAAGTAATATTTTACATTCTCAAATACAACTCGAATAGATCTTTATCCCTTCTCATTCCTTATCTGGATATTGACTAGCAATAAGCATGCAAATGTGCACAAAAGATAATTTTTCATAATATATTGGTCTATTCTTTGGTGATGAGTCCTTACTTCGTACTCATTACATGTGGTTAGATCACGGGGATGAAATTAAAATAGAAAAAAAAAAAAAAAAAGAGCAAAATTTGTCAATTCAAAAACATACAAAATATTGAGAGGTGTACTTGAAATCTATATCAAATAAACTCAAAATGCGTATCAAATCAAAAGAAAATCACTCTACTAGTCTTGATGGATCCCATTACTTTTATTTCCCTTTCTCCAATCCCCCTTGAGTGATTCTATGATTAGCTCCTAAGATGGGATTCATTCTTTATTTTTCTCCTAAGGATTCATTATTTGATCATGTCCATCTACTTCAATATATTCCTTTCCATCCCGTCCATCTATAGATCCTAATATAATTGACTTCTCTTAATCACTCAATATCCTTAGTATATAGGCATGAAACATTTAGCAATCCAAGGTAAGACACCATCATTCCCATCCACATTACATAATTTTCACACTTACCATACATGTCCCTACCATCAGACAACCATTTTTCCAATCTTGCTTGATGGTGCAAGACATACATAACAAAGGAAAACTTAAGTAAGTTCCTTATTGTCCTAGTGCATAAATTTAGGAGTACACTTTGAAACCTATTAATCCAGACCACCAATTCAATGCACTTGAGAGCCTCTTTCAATTTACCTTTTTACCTTTAACTAATCTCCTTATTTTTCTTACTTTGTTGTTTCTCTTTTTTTCCTCATTTTCAAAGACTTAGAATTTTTCTTTACCTTTTTCCATTAATCAATCAACTTCTTATTTTTCTCATTTTACATTTTTTTCTAAGAAAAATCTTCCAAATATTATATATATTTGAACCATAGTGAAAAGGAAAAAAAAATCATTCTCAACTATCAACATAAAAGATCTTCATTTTTATATAAAAGAAAATAAAAAACTTTCAAAGATTTTGACAAATTATTATATTATGATGTAACTTTCATTTCTTTTTTGTTTATTAAAAGTTATAATTGATCTATATCCCTTCGTAATTCACAAGTCTAAAACATTATATTTCTGTCCTTAAAAGATATATTTATTTAATGAAAGAGACCCTTACCTCTCACTTCACTTAGAAAAGAAAACATATTTCCATATTAAAAGGGGACCTAAATCTCAACTTATGTGGACAAATTGTGTTAAATAATTATATGTGCCATAATAATTACATTTGTGCAATTATATGTTGTTAAGATTTTTTTTCTTTGTTGTTATGGGAAGTTATTACATCTACATGTGAAAAATCTTTTAAATGGCAAGTTCAATCGCCGTGGGATTGCACTTATTGATAAAATTTTAATAATAAAAAATATAAATGATTATTTACGTCGAAGGCGTATCCTACTATGAAATGAGCGAAACTGATTTTTACGCCCTACGGTTGAGGTCATCCTGGAGACTATTGTAATCATCACAGCCGTTGAGCACAATCGTGTGTATTTTCTTCCTTTTATTACACATTGAATCCTCTATCTACCACTACCAAGCATCTAATATGATGCAAGACGATTCAGATACCCGCGTCTGTAGATCGTCCTCGCTATTTTTCATCACCGTTATTTGCATCTCGATGGCAATTGCTTCTTCTCGTCCATTCCTACTTTGCATTGATTGCCATCCGAAATGAATGAACAAGAATAATCTATACGTTTTCACTGTTATCTAAAAATTCGTGCTTTGCATTGATTGCCATCCGAAAAAATCATACCTAACATCAACCTCCAGCTGGTTATGTGGAATCCAATTTTACTACACCTATGAATCATACCTAACGTGTCTTCTAAGGATGGTAGGTTCCATGGATAAGCTTACTAATAAGTTAGGTAGACATTAAGTGCAGAATACAGATTCAGAGAATATCTTTTCAGTAGCGAGGATGCTAGCAAAGGTTGCGGAATTTCACTTTAAACCTGACAGTTGCATTTGCTTGAAAATTTCTAAATCCTTTTCAACAAATCCATTTTGTGCATATCTTGCAATCATTACAAGCCACGAGACCTATCTCTTTGAGGCATCTTGTCAAACACCAGGGCAGCTGCAACTACAACATCTGAAAAAATTTCTTTATCCTTTATGCTTTGATGGATGTCCATACCCTGTTCCAAAGACCCCATTTTTGCACAGGGAGGAAGAATCTAAAAAAACTCCTCCTTCCATGATGCTTTGATGGATGTCCATACCTTGTTCCAAAGCTCCCATTTTGGCACAAGCAGCGAGGACAATTGACAAAGTTTCAGAGAAATTCTTATAGTAGGTAGAGGTGGCGTTGTTACCTGTAGAAGCGCCTGTGAGTCCGTCTTCTGTGGAGTCTTGGATATGAATGTTGAGGAGAGTGGCATTTAGAACGCTAGTTTTTCTGTTTACGTCTTCAACTGCCAATTCAATAGCAGTCCTCACTATTTTGCCAGTAGTTGTGGAGCAGCGGCGAGGCGGGCACAACAGGAGTGCAGGGATTTTCACAGGTAGTGTAAGCGGTGCATACTACTGAGGGCGGAGGAGGAGTAGACCATCTGCACAGTCACCACATTACCCACAAGAATTTATGATAAAAAATTTAGGTGAAAAGCGGTGAACCATGAAAAATAGTAAAAAGCGGTGAAGAAATATCAACGATGGGCAGATTTTCAATCATCTCCAGTAAAAGGTGAACCGTGGATTTTTAAATTTAGCTCGCTCTATTTCATATTAGATACGCCGAACAAAGTCCCTGCCATTAAAATCTCACCGACAATTATACCACCAATCATTAGCCTGATGATTATCCATATTTTCCTTTCCTCAACATATTGTTTACATAATCCAAATGTACACCATAAATAAATAAGAAAGATATATGTTTTTTAGTTGATTCTTGGAACACTAGTGAGTGCTCCTGTTCTTTCTTAATTGGGGCTTTAGATGACAAAAGTAGCAACATAAGCATTCAAACTACTTTTCTTTCCAGTTTTTTATATTTTTGTATTAAGCAAAACAAAACATTAGATAAGACTGATAGAGTCAAAGACTGGGAGATACATAGAGCAGCTAGTGAAGAACAGACAAACACAGTTGTATAACTGCAAAAGTATCAGTGACCATTAATGATAAATACAAGTATAGCTCTTACAAATTAGTTAGAGCAATAGTAAAATTGAGATATTAGAATAGAGAAGATTTACTTTTGATTTTAAAATACAAATTGGATAAGAAAATTTAGACAATATATTGTTTGTAGTCTATAAAGTTTAATTTTAACAATAGTTAATTAGAAGGTGCACTATTGAAAATGAGAATGACATTTTGAGAATGACATTTTCTATACTTGCATCAAGATTTATGAAGATTAATTACTCTATGCTCAATCTATTTGTGTGTTTTTAAAAATGATATAAAAATAAATGTTGTTGAAATGATATTTTTTTGCAATTACACTTTTATCCTTTATATGCATGCAAGATATTGCTTTTGATTTTTTTTTGACAAACCAAATAATTCAAGTTTATATTTAAATGATGGGTTCAAAGATCAAAACAATAAGAATTGTTGTGTCTTTTTTATTTAGAAAATTTATAATTACATATTTAAACATTCTCTATTGTCTACATCTAAATAAAAAATATCATACAAATGAAACCAAAAAAGTTTCCTACTAACTAGTTCCTATTTAAAATACGAATTGGGTAAGAAAACTTGGGCAATATATTGTTTATCTCCATACCCTGTCCAACATCTCCATCTCCATCTTTGTCCCTCCCACTCTCTCTCTCTCTCTCTGACCCCCTCCATTTCTCCCTATCTCCATGGGCCTATTGGTAATGGAGCCTAATTATTTCTTTGATACATAGAGGTTTTGATTTTGTCTTGTTTGGAACCTTGTAAGTGGGATTTGAAGCAATCACTTCTCCATTGAGAACAATCAACGAACTCATTTGACCCCATAAACCACATCAATGTATCAAAAAAAAACTAGATAATTATTTTTCACTAATTTACCTTACACACCTCTTTGGCATACCCATTGCACTAAGAATAGGTTTGGTATTTTAATTTAAATATATATTTTTAGTTAATTTTCATTTTAATAATAATAAATAGTTTTCTATAAAGATATATAATGCTTAATTTTATATCTTTTGTCCTTTTTATTTATTTAATGTATATCTTCTTTTTTTGATAGCTCTTTTTTAAACTATAAATGTACATTTTCTACACATATTCTATATATTATGAATTGAATTTGTACATTTTTATGCAAATGTAATCCATTATTGTATTTAACATAATGACATTAGTTAACATTAAGTGGTTTTTTAGAATTTACTACATCCAGGAATGGCACTCCCCAGTTAGCATACCGATATAATTGAAATATTAGATAGTGACAGCTCCCCTGAAATTCCAATTGGTTCACCTCTTTCAACCAATTGGGATAGATCTTCAACAAATGTTGTGGATCTATCTAATGAAATCCACGTCAATTGTTTTGACAATTTGAACACAATTCAAACAATTGTCAAAAATGTACATACTGTCAATGCCTTCGAAGTTCAAGCAATGGAAGTGACACTTCAAGAGTTCCATGAAATGTGTGACAAACTTGCATCATTTTGTACTTTTTTGAGAGAGATGCATGCTGATGAGGTTTACGAAATGGGCGGTGCTCCGTACATAAAACGTGCCTTCCAAGACTATATAGATTGTGCATGAAAAACTTGCACTCTTCAAATATGTATATAGATCACTTTTGTAATGCACGTACAAGTATTCAAAACTATGACTAGCGTCCTACCTTTTTGCATGAAGCTCCTACAATAGGCCTTACTTTCCTAGTGAAATGAACAAGGTTGTGTTCTTCATAGTAAAAATACATTCCTTAAGTTCTTGAAAGTTTGTTTACTATGTAAATCAAATACAATATTTAATAGAATCTATGTCATCTAATA
>VDFB02283953.1:192744-207570 GCA_007258455.2 Sequoia sempervirens | reverse complement strand
GTCATCATGGAGTCTCTCAACATGACATCCACAATGGCTCCTCCCATGTGTGGAAAGAAACACAAGTACAAGGGTTCAGCACAGAGTCTCTCAATGTGATGTCATCATGGAGTCTCTCAACATGACACCTCATCTTAGTCTCAGAGATGAACAAGGACGTGCACCTCATATTTCTCTGTCTTAGAGAAATGTACACTACAAGGGCTTTCACCTCATATTTCTCCGTGTTAGAGAAATATACACTACAAGGGCTTTCACCTCATATTTCTCTATCTCAGAGAAATATACACTATGAGGGATTTCACCTCATATTTCTTTGTCTCAGAGAAATATACACTACAAGGGCTTTCACCTCATATTTCTTTGTCTCAGAGAAATATACACTACAAGGGATTTCACCTCATATTTCATCTCAGAGAAATATACACTACAAGGGCTTTCATCTCATATTTCTTCATCTCAGAGAAATATACATTACAACAAATCTTCATGATGATGTGACTCCCTTTGAAGTTCCAAGTGCTTGCATCAACCTCCTAAACTCC
This sequence comes from Sequoia sempervirens, assembly GCA_007258455.2. Lineage (NCBI taxonomy): Eukaryota > Viridiplantae > Streptophyta > Pinopsida > Cupressales > Cupressaceae > Sequoia > Sequoia sempervirens. Next base: position 207,025 of record VDFB02283953.1, on the reverse strand, counting down.
TCCACGATTTCCTGCAATGATTGTCATATAGGAATGGTTTCCAACTCACACCTCCAACACTATTGACTTGCGATAGTTTAGGACTGTCCTTCTCGACCTCATCCCAAATCGCCCTATTTTGAATAGGTTTGCAGAGCTACCAATGTTAAATCTAGATTGAATTTCTTGTGCAATTCTATTCTCTACAGGTGAAGAGGTCTTCCAAGGATTTTAGCACCTAGCCTTGCAACACAACAACCCACTTAGTTGACACCTTCACTTCTTCTCAGTGAGTCACAGAACTCCCTCTTGATCCTTGCCTCAGAGTTTGCAAGGAAATCCTCTAGAAGTGAACTCCCCTCCATTGATTGATCTCATAAACTTAATCCTTTTCCCATACATGCTCTCAATTTTTATCTTGAATTCTCAAAATTTAACTCCCTCTAAATGTCATTTCCTTCTCTTCGAAGAAACTAATTGCAATGAAAATCTGAATAGGTTCTTTGTTGTTTAGTGTCTTCATCTTTCTTAATCTTCTTTGTTGATGCAAACTCTCCATCTAAGGCTAACCCAACCTTATGCCCTCGAGAGATGTCTCCAGTGAAGTTATGTGCCACCAACTCAGTCTCATGGTTGTAAGCTATGTCTCCATGTTTGTTCATTTCTCTAGCCAACATGACTTCCTCATAGGATGCCTCAAGATCTTCCTCCCTTAAATCCCTTATGTAATCTCTCATCATCCTTTCGCTTCTTGATCCATCCTGAATTTTAGAGAGATTAATAATAGTTCATAGAATCAAACTACCCTAAAGAGAAATTTACAGACCACTACATGAAGCATACATGATTCACTATTCCAACGTTATTGCATGAATTATTATTAACTACATAAAAATTCATGGTCATAATTCAAAGTACAAACATAAAAATACTTATCTCTTTATTACAAATATCAAATAAGTGATGCCTTTTAGATTTTGATCTCCATAACTTTCCCTCTATTGTATTACTCACACACATTCATCATCAAATGACAATATACACTCAACAATCATCATAGCTCCATTCTTTAAAATATTGTGTAATTATCTCAAAAGCTTGTTGTAGAAAGAAAAGCAACAAACATGAAAGAAAGACCCACATGGCTTCTCCTTTAGACTCACTCATAGTTCTAGAGTGATAGACTTTTAATTCAAGGAGTCTTTTAATCCAATGATCTCTATAGTGAAACACATTACTAGAAACATTAGAATGAGACATGTAGGGGGCTAGCTATTGATTCATTGTGATTTCATCTACAAGACCAAATGTTGGTATTCTAAGGCCAATATATATTTATCTACAATCCAATTAGACAGTCAACAGAAACAATTGTAAACCAATATTCTTGAGAATTCCATGAAGTGTGTCTCTTTCCAAACTGTCAATACCTCCCTCGCAACAAAGATGTGATTGGTATTATCCCATCTAAACCCTTGTGTAGATTCAATGTCAATCCCATGTCATCATATTAACACAACAACTAAGCTTCTAATTCCTTCTTTTGTTAATTTGTATGGATGGGTGAGAGGGAGGTGAATAACTCCAAGGATGTTGACTTCTATTGCTTACACAAATCTGATTAGGTCTTGTCAAGTAAACTTGCTCTGATACCATGTTAGTTTCTTTTTAGATCAGAAATGTAATAAACAAAAAATGAAACACATGAGACAATGAACACAACAAGATACCCTGGGAAAACCCTCCTACTCGAGGGAGAAAAACCCAACAAGAAATGATCTCTCTTATATATATATATATATATATATAATGAATAAGAGCAATATTTTGCATACAAAATAATCAAGCCCTAAGCATGGCCGATTCTCATACAAAGACATATATTAATTCTCCTTAAGATGATTGAAAACACTTCTTAAAATGAATCTGTTGTTGAAGAAACTTGACCTACCTAGGAGAAAGTAAACTGATGCTTAATGGTGAACTCATGTTGTTGCTAAGATGCGAGTTTTAGATGAATGAACTTCTCCTAGAGGTGTGAATTACTACTTATGGAAGATGTGAATTGACTGAATGAATAGATTTCCAAATGAGAGGACTTGATCCTCCTTAAATACAAAACCAATAGAACTCCCTTCTAGGTCAGCTTTTAGAAGGAATATATAAATATTATTTAATACATGAAGGTTGACCTACCTCTAAAAAATAGCTCCCTAAGCTATAAAACACCAAAAAAAATTGTACTAGTGTACCCTTAGCATGCAACTAATGAGTCTACTAGAAGAAAGGTTTACCTCTTTTCAATTATAATGGTGATTTAAGATCTATATACCATAGATATCAAGTGTTACAAAATAAAAATAAACTAGCTATCACACCTTGGTGTACAATGGGTATGTCGAACAAGTGTGGAAGGTTAATTTGGAAAAATCTAGTTTATTTTTTACATACATTTGTGTAGTACATGAGGTAAATTGGTAGGCCATTTAGAAAATGAATTTATATATGCAACAAAGGTCTCAATTGAGGAGTGCTAATCGTGCTCCACTACCAACATGGTCATGTTATATTTGCAATATAGAAAGATGTCAAGAGAGATAGGGATAGAAAGAGCGAGATATAGAAGGGGGGAGAGAGAGATTATAGAAATAAAGATAGAGATGGAGAAGGAGAGAGATATGGAGAGGAGAGAGAGATAAGAGAGGGATATATAGAGATGGAAGAGATAAATATATAGAGAGGGAGACATAGGGATAGAATGAGAGACAAAGAGATAGAAATATAAAGATAGAGATAGAGATAAGAAGTGATATAGAGAGAGGTACATAGAGGAAGAGATATAGGGGTAGAGAGAGATAGAGATAACAAAATAGAGATAGAGGGAGAGTTAGAGATAGCTCAATATATGAATATGGAGAGGGAGAGGGATATATATAGATAGAGGGTGATATAAAGATATAGAGATGGACAAGGAAAGAGTTGGAGAGATACAAAGAGAGATAATGAGATATGGAGATAGAAGTAGACAAATATATGAATAGAAAGAGATAGAGAGGGGTGAGAGAGAGAGAGCGGAAGGGAGAGGGAGAAAGAGAGGGGAGATGGGGGGGAGAATGAGAGATAGATCAATAGATATAGAGGGAGATATAGAGAGGTAGAGAGGGATAGGAAGATAGATAGATTTTGATATAGGTAGATAGAGCTAGATAGAGGTATGGAGAGAGAGGGAGAGAGATAGGGATGAAGAACCATAGATTTCATGTGTATATAAGTGAAAGAGAGGGAGATAGATATATAAATAGATAGAGAGAGAGGGAGAGAAATGAAGAGAGGAGAAAGAGGGAGTGATAGGGGTAGAAAGAGGGAGATATTGGGATAGAAAGGAGAGATAGAGAGATAGATATAACTTGGGAAATATAGAGGGGGTGAGAGAGATAAATATATAGATAGGGAGATATGGAAGGAGAGGGGAAGATGGAGAGGGAGAAATAAAGATAGAAAGAGGGAGACAATGAGAGAGGGGGAGATATCGAGGGGGAGGTGAAGTGAATAAGAGAGAGAGAGAGAGAGAGAGAGAGATGGGAAAATAAATATAGAGGGGGCAAGAGTAAGACAAATGAGGTGATATAGATAAGTGATAAAGAGAGGGGGAGAGGGAGAAGAGATAGAGCAATAAAGATAGGGATAGGGAGGGAGAAACATGGAGTGTGTGAGAGTGAGAGAGAGATATAGAGATGGAGATAGGGAGCGAGAAACATGGAGTATGTGTGAGAGAGATATAGAGACATAGATAGGGAGGGAGAAATAGGGAGTGTGTCGCTCCCTCTCTTACTCTCTCCTTTCTACTTTATATTTATCTCTCTCTTTCTCTCTCCATCTACCTCTCGCTCCCTCCACCCCTCTTTCAATTTTTATATTAAAAATATATTATATATATTCATTACATATTATATTGTATTTATTAGTTTATATAATATAAGATAATAAATATATTTTTCTATATAAAAAAAAATTAAGTAAAAATAATAATTTTATAATGAAATATTATTAAAAATATATATTTAATAATTTACATTATATAGAATATTAAATATAATAATCAAATAAATTTATTATAGATTATATTATATTTAATATTTTATGTAATATATGATAATTACGCTGAAGGCATTTCCTATTTGGACATACTTGACCTAATTTTCACCATCGATGGTTTGTAGCATTTGAGAAGTGTGCAAGATGATGAAAATGATCTTAGCCATCGTTGTATTTTCGTTCACCATTTTAAATGACATGAAATTAAAAAAGGATATGTATTCAAAGCTCTAGGGGACACGAAACAAAATTTAATGTAATGAAATTAAATGCATATTCGAAATGTGGACCCATAAATCCGATGGAAAGCACCTCACATACATTTATTTTGGCTCCCTCTCTCAGTTCTAGTTGTCCTCTACAACATACTAGCAATGGCACCTTGGTGTGCAATGGGTACGCTGAAGAGTTGAGGAGGTGATGGAAGCAGTAAAAGCAAGATGCTTGTTGGGTTAATAATCAGGGCCTTCACTTCCACCATTGCTCTTGTTTCAATCCTTTGCAACTAAAGCTGATAGAATAGGGAGGTGAGCACCCCACATCTGGCTGGCATTGGATTAAATGTCGTATGGATCGCAAACAGAAGGGAGGCTACAATTGAAGCATGAAGGGAACAATTCATAGTCTGCCACTCATTATTAATTGTGAAGGAGACAGTGTATGGTGGAATGTTGTAGAAGACAGTGTATGAACACAATCCTTGCACGACATAAAAACATGTTGCTTCATCTGTTTCCATTGGATGTAGTAGTCATTGTTATGTGATGTGAAGGGGCATGATTGTTCAGATGCAACAATTATGGTGATGTGATGTGAACGGACTAGTTAAAATCTCATCTCATCTGTAATCAACAGTTGGCGAGGAACAAAATGTCAACCATGCCCTCTAGTGCGTTTATATCCATTAAATGACAAAATGAACTTCGAAAGTTCATATAAGGACTCTAGAATACCATGTGTTTGATAACCCTTATTATTGATTCTGAACTTTTGGATGTGCTCATTATTAGGATCTTGGCTGTAATTTGCATTTTAATAAACATACTCTAAACCCCTCGCTGAAACCATGTTTTCAGTTTGTAGCTCGTGAAATTGGAGGCTTGCTAGTTTGAGAAAAGGTAAAGAGACCCACTTGGGCATCCAACTACAACAACTCAAAAAACTTTTGTGCCTTCTTCATCAGGCTAGATCGTCGCTTGCAAAATTTTATATCCTCAATTTTGTTCACTTCGATCCTTCCACGCCCCATTATACAGGTGAAGGTTGTAGAATTTGGTTGTACAACTTCCAATTACATTTACTTGAAAGTTTCTAAAGCCTTTTCAACAAATCCATTTTGTACATATCATGTAATCATTACCTCTCTCCCTCGATGACATTGTGCAAACAGTAAATGAAAAACAATAAAAATCAAACCGAACAGGGTATGGACATCCATCAAAGCATAAAGGATACCAATTGTTTTGCAGATGTATACTCTAAAACAAAATTGAAGATGCCTCTTCGCTATCTCCCACACAGATTCAAGCTGTCACAACCAATTCTATGAACTTCCTGTTTTAAGTTGGGAAATAGGGGAAATAGTTGCATTTGAAGGCCCACCTCAATGTATTCTTTAGAAAGCAATAACTTCTAATAGACTTCAAATATTGAGTAAATTGGTGTTGTCAACAGAGGAGGATCCATGGTCTAATGTGGGAGAAGAAACAAAACCAAGTCTTATCACCGACGCACAAGAAAAAGTTGGTGTTTCATTACGTACATAGGACATTTTATTTTTTCCATAATTTTGTGCACTACATAAGGTCAATTGGTAGGCCATATAGAAAATGATGTTGTTTGTGCAACAATGGTTTCAATGGAGAAGTGATAGCTTCAAATCAACAAGGATCCAAACATGACTTCTCTAAATCAAATTCCATTAAAGATAAAATTGTGTTATATTTGCAATATAGAGGGATGGAGGTTAAGGAGATAGAGATAGAAATGGAGATAGAGATGGAGATGGAGATGGAGATGGAGATGGAGAAGGAGAAGGAGAAGGAGAGGGATATGGAGAGAAATATAGAGAGATATAAAGAGAGAGGAATAGATAGAGATGGAATATATAAAATATATATATAGAGAGAGAGAGAGAGAGAATACGAGAGGGAGATATGCAAAGATAAAGATAGAGATAGGAAGTGATATATAGAGGTTGAAAGATGGAGATATAATGAGATAGAGATAAAGGGAGAGAGGTAAATAGATATAGATATACATGTTTAGGAAAAGGGAGAGGGAAAGAGAGGGAGACATGTCTAGAGATAGTGGGGGAGAAAGGAAGATAGAGATAAAGATGAAGATAGTGAGAGGGAGGAAGAGGGAGACAAATATATAGAGAGATAGAGAGAGGTAGAGGGAGAGATAAAAATAGAGAAATAGGGAGAAAGAGAGATATAGAGGAAGGGGAGAGGATATATATATAGATGGTGACACAGAGTGATAGAGAGATAGAGATATAAGGAGATATAGAGAGGGGGAGAGGGAGAGAGAGATAAAGAGAGAGAGAGAGATGGGGAGATAGAGAGAGGAAAAGATAGATAAATGGGAAGAGAAAGAGAGATATAAATATATGGGAAGAGAAAGGGAGAGAGAGGTAGATATAGAGAGATAGATAGAGGGATAGGGAGGGAGTGAGAGAGAAAGAGATGGGGAGAGAGAGAGAGATAGGGAAAGAGAAATAGGGTGAAATATATATATATATATGAATAGAAAGAGAGAGATCTAAAGATGTGTGAGAAGAGAAAGGGAGAGAGGTAGAGATAGAGAGATAGGGAGAGAGAGGGGGGTAGAGATAAGGAGAGATAATTGAGATAGGTCGAGAATGAAGGAGAGATGGGGAGATATATAGAGGGGGAGATAGAGTAAGGGAGAGAGAGAGGGGTAGAGATAAGGAGATAGATAATTGAGATAGGCCAAGAATGAAGGAGAGATGGGGAGATATATAGAGGGGGATATAGAGTAAGGGAGAGAGAGAGGGGTAGAGATAAGGAGATAGATAATTGAGATAGGCCAAGAATGAAGGAGAGATGGGGAGATATATAGAGGGGGAGATAGAGTAAGTGAGAGAGAGATAGGTAGAGGAGGGAGAGAGAGATTGGATTATTTTCCTCTCTCCTCTCCTCTATCTCTATATTTTTCTTATCTCTCTTCCATTCTCTCTCCACCTCTCTATTGCTCTCTTTGTTTCACTACAGCGGTCTCCCATCCCTCTCTTTCATGTTCTCTATCCTCCTCCCTCTCTTTCTTAATCTCTATATTTTTTTATAATTGTCTTCATTTTTATGCATTATATATCTAAAATATATTATTAAATATAAATATAATATGCATTTTATTTGTAACCTAAATAGAAAATATATAAATATTTTATTATATAATAATAATGTATAAAATATATTTAATAATTTATATTGTGTTATATATTAATTTATAAATCATATATTATTATTTTAAATATCATTTAAATTAATTTAAACAATAATTTATTTTAAAAATATATTATAATCATTAATTTTATATTTTATTTAATAGTATATAATATTATAAAAAATATAAGATATATATTATATAATAAAATAGCAACATGTATTATATGTTATTTTTTATTTAATAAATATAATACAATAACTATAATGATTATATATATTATTGTATAATTTTATTTAATAAATATAATACAATAACTATAATTATTATATATGTTATTTGATAATATATACTATTAATATTGTAATGTTTCATTTCTATAATATATAATATACTTATATAATATAGTTAACACATATAATAATAAAATATATTTATGTGTTTTTGTAATTTAATAAGTCTAATAAAATCAAAATTACTATTATATATGTTATTTTATAATATATAATATTAATATTGCACTTTTTAATGAATATAATATATAATATGATTATTAATAATATATAACTATAATATATAAATAATATCTATTGTTAATAACTATAAATTATATAATATGATATATTATATAAGTATATATAATAAATAATTACAATAGGTAATATATTATCAATTTAATATTTAATTTTGAATTACTATATTAATTAATAAAATTTAAAATTATAATTAGATAAATATAAAATTATAAATAAACAAAACATAAAATAAATAAATAAAATATATTACAAATTATACAAATATTTTTTTCCCTTTAAATATAATATATTTATAATAATATATTTTTCAATGAGTTGGGTGTTTATAGCACTGGGAAGATGAAAGAGAGATCGCTAAAGAGATGATGACTAGAGGATTGGGTCAGCGCTCATGAAGCATTGGATCATTGTAATGGCTTTAGATTCAGCAACAACATCAATTGAACATGTGTTATCTTCATTCAACCCTCCAATTAATGTGAGAAAATCCAACAAGGCAGGGACCGACCCCTCTGCTAGGGAGAGATTAGGATTTTGGATTTGCAGGATTGTTGGTTAGAAGAAGGCTAGCATGTCGTTACTTTAAACTTTTGTGACCAATTCCTGCTTTTTCAAAATTCCCTAGTACCCAATTCTTATAGTAGGAGTCATATGCAATGCATATTTTCTTTTTTCAAATTACAGGTTGCGCCCCAATCTTAGTAGGAGCAATAAATATGTTTTTTTTTTCAAGTTAGGGGTTGCTCAATTTTTGCTTTTACCAAACACTTTAATACACAAATCATAGAGTAGAATGTTCTATGATTGCATGTTTATTTAGCTCAATGCAAATGATGCAAGTAACCCTCATTATTTCCATTTGGGTTTTAATGCATCAATTGATTGTGCGTGAAATGGTTAGTTGATTCAAGGGAAATTACATCCATCCTGATAAAAGTAGGTTATGTACTGGTTGCAACAACGTTTCTGAAAGTAAATTAACATGAGTTAAAAAATTAACTGTGATAGTAGTCTCAAATTAATGGATCTCAATACTAGTCAGGTCTAGGGTAGGTATCCTTTCCTAGAGAATATTTTTGCAGCCAAGCTCAAATTCATTTGTTTAACATGCCTGGGTTAGCATGTGAACCTCTACACTTGTCATCTAACCATCACATCAGTAGGTAGTACATGTAGGAAAGAGTTTATGTACAGTTTTTGTTTTAAGATACAATTTGTGCACATAATTGCAAGTGAAGATGGATTAGTAAGTGTTCATCTCTTTCTTATTAAAAAAATAAAATAAAATAATATATTTTTCAATAAAAATGAGAATATTTGCTCGTTGATAAAGAACATAAATTGCTATGTTTCATATGATTTAATCCACCCAATTTGCATTGAACCTTCGCTACCCTCTAATCCTGCTACTTATGTTTTTAGTATTGTACGTGTTAATTTCTTATCAGCAACCTTTTCCACTTGTTAATTTCCTATCACCGTCAAGTGTTTTGCATGTTGCTCGTATCAGGACACAATTGTTGCCAATATGCAACACGTGGACATAAATCTAGGACAAATTTCGGAGAATCCAAAACTTGATATATATTAACAAAAATGTTTGAACTTGAGCCACCAAATGCAACCTGTAAAAATATCAATTTTCAAGTGATGTGGCAGAAATAGGATGGCCCATGAAGCCATGTGCCACTTGAAGCAACTCTCTGCTAAAGTTGTCATTTCAATTTGGGAAATAATTTGAGCAGAGGTATTCCACCTTCTATAAGCTTTGCAGACCAAAATTTGGGAGAAGTGATTGATTCTTACTAGTCTAGGGAGACTTTATGGGCTATGAATCTTGAACTGGGCTCTAAATTATTTACAAGTTGAGATGCCATGATAAAATTGTGGAAAAATGATTTGCAGATTGTAAAGTAATATCAAATGGTTGTAGTAGGACCAAGGCCAATCTCCAATTCCCTTCACATTCCAAGGGATCCCAACAAAACTTCTACCTCCATGATGGAAACTGGAACAGAGCTCATCCAAAATTTTGCATCAATTAAAAGGTTCCATGAGCATCTCTGCACTTAAGGCATTTTGATCTTTCATGCAAAATACTGCAGAAAAAATTTCAACCTTCAATGAGGTAATGGTTTTCATGATATTACTTTAAATTGTTGTCTGTGTAGCTTCCATTTTTATGCCCATGACATTACAAGGCGAACAAAGACCCACCATTTTTGCAACCACATCAATGAGGATGTGAGGCAATGCCTGCTCTATGATTCTCCTAAGAAAAATGCTAGGCTTATAGGAGTTGAGTACATGGTATCTCAAAAATTGTTTTTGAATTTTCCTGATGAAGAGAAAAAGTTGTGGCATTCTCATGAATATGAAGTAAAGAGTGGGGTGCTTTTCATGCCAGGAATTCTAGGGCCAATAGAGAGACAAGGACTTAGAAAGTTTGTAAGACTTATGGGAAGGTGTTTCACTTTTAGCAGTTTGATAAGGGAGATACTTTGCCTCTGGGCTTGCCTCATCTCATGATGGCTTTGACTGCAGATGGTCAGTTGCATGAACAACTTGCTGTAGGTAACTTTCACTATAAATATGGCTAGTACATGGGTATCTTTAATTTTGCACAAATCCATAATTTAAATTAAGGTTTGATTTATAAATGGGTATTAGTAGTTTTGCTCCAACTCTAATATTTTGAGGGGTCATATTTATCAGGTGCAAGAAAGATACAATTATTCATTCCATGACGAGAGGGGAAAACACTAGTATATGACTGGACATGATCATGGTATAAATCCATTGGCGAATTCCCGAACCAGTAGAAAGGGTCTCAAGAAAGTGTTGAGAGAGACAAACTGTCAACCTACAAAACTATAAGATGTTCAAATGGAGGAGGTAGATTATCAAGTACAGTACGTTTAATAGATTAAAACAGTGTTTCTATCATATGTTCATAGCTTTGAAATTATCAAATCATGGGGTTTTATATAATTTCTCCTTGGTTTGGCTCATAGAAATCCTTTAGCCAAAAGGTTCTACTCTTAGATATCCTTGTTTTAATGTTAGAAATATTTGTATTTCACTATACCTATCATAAAAAGGAAAAAAAAACATTTCTTTTAGATATAAAATTGTAAATATTTTCTATTTTGTAAATTGTAATTGTAAATAATTTATAATTTATAATATAAACACGCACATATTTAAAAATTAAATATAAAAAACATTGAATATATTTTTTTAGTAAACAATAATAGCGGCAATGAATAGTTATTGTAATTCATATTGTCCTTTGCATTTAGTACTTGGTGCGCTGTCAACAATGCAAGTAACTCGCAAGCTAAAATATTGTTATTTTTCATTGTATTTTACTGCTTCCCTCACCGTTCATGGCTTCCGCTCCTCCAAACTGTTCCTCGTTGGTATTTTTTTTGCCATATTTTACTGCTTCCCCCGCCGCTAATGGTTTCTGCCCCTCCAAACTCTTCCTCTCTGGTACTGACCTATTTGGTGAGCTACAGCTTCAAAATAAGGTTTTTGTGAGGGTTTGAGAGTATATTTATTAAAATGAAAAGAGCGGCCAAAATCTTGATTAGTAAAATGCAAATTACGGCCAAGATCCTAATAATGAACTACAGGGTAGAGGCATGGATTGTGTATCATTCTCTGCTTCCTCAAAATAGTAAAACAAAGCCCGTCCTGCCCGCTTTTCCATCGTAACATATCCCCCGTATTGCTTGAAATTTACTTCCGGCTGACCCGACAGTCTATTGATTAAATCCTCCACTGGTCCTGCCTTAATCTTCGCTACACTAATAAGTAAAATTTGTACCAGAAAATAGAGCCATATCTAGATTTTGGCAGATAGCCAATCAACATCTCAGATGCAAACGATGCCCCAAAAAAATTTGAAACGGTTTGAAACAATCAACAGTTACAAATGACAAAAGTGTCAAGCATGCCCTCTCCATGAGTTTAAGCCGTTCAAGGACAAAATGAGCTTGGAAAGCTCATATAGGGACACACCTTCGGCGTAATTACTTCAATCTTTATTTCTTAATGAAACATACTTTAGAGCAAGTTGATAGGAGATACCTACATCTTATATTTAGTATGGAATAAATAGTTCTCCACTAAACCCACTTGGGAGTATGAGACAAATTAAAGATATTTCATTTAATTTAAAGTGATTTTTGCCAAAGATAACATGGCCCCATTTCCAACAAATTCCCAATAAATATTACCATGTTTAAGCATTAGTTGACATGAATTATATATATTACTATATTATTTATTATATTTATATTTAAATTATACAATATATACATAATATAATAATATATTATAAAGAAATTATTTATATATTTATATTAGATATTATATTCTATTTATATTTATATTGTATGTTATATAATATATAAATTATATATTATTTATTATATATATTATACTATACTATTTATATATTATTTGTTATATGTAGTTTAATAATGTATATTTTATTATACTATATATTAATAATACTATTTATATTATTTAGTATGGTTAGATTTATATTATATTATACAATATACTAATAATCTAATATGTATTAATAAATATAATATTTATATATTATTTATTATATTTATATTATATATTATGTATTCTATTATACAATATATAAATAATATTATACAATTATGTCGAACATGTGTCATATTTGAATCCAACAATCCAATCTTGGTGATCAATGACTGAGGGTGCCCCTTAAACATGCAAGATTATAGAAATGATCTTTCCCATTCATTTTTATGTGGTTATGTGTGTTCCTATGTGGCTTGAATATGTGTCATTCATGCTAGTTTGATTTGTAGTTATTGACATTCAGCATGTGAAATTCTTCCTAAATCATTTCTTAGTGGACATCTTTATGGGGAGATGGAGCAAGGAGTGTTTTTAGTGAAATAATGGGGACCATGAGCATCACATGTTCACTATGAATGGACTAGTTTTGTAGTGGCTTCCAGCTCTAGGCAGATCATCAATGCTTATAGCAGGTGTCATGTCACACATAGATGCACACACACTCCATGTTTCTCCCTCCCTATCTATATCTCTATATCTCTCTCACTCTCTCACACACAGTCACACTCCCTATTTCCCCCTCCCTATCTCTATCTCTATCTCTATCTCTTAAATATCTCTCCCCTTCTCTATCTCACTCTCTCCCTCTATCTCTCCACTAATCTCTATCACCTCCTTTATCTCTCACTCTTGCACCATCTATCTATATCTTCCCACCTCCCCCTCTCCCTATCTATCTATATTTCATCATCTCTAAATCTCTCTCATTCCATCCCTTTTTCACTCCATCTCTCCTACTCTCTCTCTCTCTCTATATATAACCCTCTCTCTACCTCTTTCTATATATCACTTCCTATATCTTTATATTTCTAATCTATATCGCATTATCTCTCTATTTCTCTCTATATAACTCACTCTATCTCTCCTATTCTATATCTCTATCTCTTTATTTCTCTCTATCTCCCTCTCGCTCCTCTCTCTATTTCTTTCTATTCATATCTTTCTACCTCTATCTCTTTGTATCTCTCTTTGTATCCCTCTCTATCCCTCTATATATCCCTCTATCATATCACTCCCTCTCCCCTCTCTCCTCTCTCTCTTATTCACAACATCTCTCCCACTCTACTATTGTCTTTCTCACTCCTCTCCATCTCTATCTATCCATATCTTTCTCTACCTAGATATCTCCCTATCTCTCTATCTTTCACCATATTTCGTTGTCTCTTTCCATATTCCTCTCTATCTCTCTATACCACCCTCTCTCTCTCTCTCTCTCTCTCTATATATATATATATATATATATTCGTCTCTCCCTCTCTACCTATCTCTCTCTCTCTCCTATACCTATATCTCTCCCTTTCTCTCCTTTTCTCTCTATCTCCCCCTTTCTATCTCTCCCTCCCTATCCCAGTATCTATCTCTTTGTATCTACCTCTCTCCATTTCTCTATCTCTCCCTCTCTCTATCTCCCCTTATTTCTCTCTCCCTGTCTCTATCTCTCCCTCTCTCGTTTATTTGTCTATCTCTACTTCTCTTTGTTCGTCCCTCTATCTTTTGATCTCTCCCCCTCCCCTTCTCTATATCTCCTTATATCTCTATCTCTCTATCACTTTATCTCACCATCTATATCTCTCTCTATATCTCCTTCTCCCCCCTCTCTATCTCCCTATCTTTATCTCTCCATCTACCTCTCT
>VDFB02283953.1:67711-192644 GCA_007258455.2 Sequoia sempervirens | reverse complement strand
CCTCTCAATATTTGGGTGTGTTAAAAAATTGTTACATTGAGCGACTAGATGGTTTCCAATTATCAAAAAATTTGGACACGATGTGCAAACTCAAGAAAGATTTGTATGGACTCAAACAAGCTCATAGAGCTTGGTATGCTTGGTTGGATAAGTACTTACTTCAGCAAGGTTTCAAGAAAGGTACTACAAATAGTAATCTTTATATATTAAGGTAGAGGAAGAAAAAAAATGATAGTTGTTGCATATGTTGATGACATCATCTTTGGTGGAGATGATAATGTGTAAGAAGTTTGCAAAGGAGATGCAAAAAGAATTTGAGTTATCTATGATTGGTGAATTATCTTTCTTCCTTGGGCTTTAAATTGTTCAACTAGATGATGGTATCTTATTTCTTAGGCAAAGTATGTCAAAGATATGTTGAAGAAGTTTGGCATGGAGGATTCTAAACCTGTCAACACCCCTATGGTTATTGGTTGTCACTTGAGCAAGATTGATGAGTCTCCTGAGGTTGATCAAACTTTTTATAGGTCTATGATTAGAGGATTATTGTACTTGACTACTTTTAGACCTAATATTATGTATGTAGTATGTTTGGTTTCTAGATATCAAGATAATCCTTTGAAAAATCATGAGAAAGTAGTAAAAGGAATATTCAGATATTTGAAGGGAACTCCGGATTATGGTTTGTGGTATAAGAAAGATGAAATTTTTATTTGAGTGCTTATTTTAATGTTGATTGGGTAGGATGTGCAAATGACTAGAGAAGCACCCTAGTGGAAGTGCATTTTTTTAGGAGACAAGTTGGTCTCTTGGTTAAGTAAGAAGCACAAATCAATGTCCTTATCCATAGTAGAAGTTGGTGTATATTTTTGCAACATTTTTCTACACCCTAGTGCTTTGGATGAAGCAGATTATAAAAGATATAAAGGTGGTATATGATGAACCCATTCATGTATTGTGTGATAATACCAATGCAATTAACATTTCCAAGAATTTGATGATGCATTCAAGGACCAAACACATTTCTATTTGGTATCACTTTCTAAGGGAGAAAACTACAGAGCAAGAAGATTGGAGTATGTGCCTACTAAGGATCAAATTGCATAAATCTTCACTAAGGTTCTTTCAAAGGATACTTTTGAGTACATCTCTGACATAAGTTAGGGGTTATTTCCCCTCATTTTTCTAACTAGATGTATAGATGGTGCATCTATCCAATGGGAAAAATTCATGTCATATCTTTTTCTCCTAGATTGATGTGTGCTACCTCTCAGGGGGAGTAGGTAGTTGGTTGGTTTTTGCTAATAGGGGGAGCATGTACTCTTGGTTAAAGAAGAAGTATTGTTGGTCAAAGGGGGAGAATGTGCAGGTGTGTGTTGCCATCAATGTCAAAGGGGAGATTGTTGGCATTGCTTGTCATTGATGCCAACACTTGGGAAGATTGTTGCACATGTGTTTGGAATTGGTTGTCATTGATGTCAAAACTCAATTAGGGTTGGCATTGATGATGTGCTAATATTGGATTTGTTGATGTTTATGGTTGGATGTAGTCATGTGACTTGTTTGGATGAGTTATTAATGTTCATGGTTGGATTTCATTCCTTGTTTAATGACAATTAAAGTTGTATTATGTATGGTTGTTGACAACAGAGATGATATCATGATGATATATGTTAAGATGAAGATTAGAAGTAATGTTGAAGTTAGAGAGATGTTTCTAATGAGCTCTAGTATGGTTTATGCTCTCTCCTATTGCTCTTTTGGAAGTATGTGTTGATGTAAGGAAGTTCTAGTCTTCGCATGTTGGTGAAAGTTTCTTCTATAGGAAGTTGTGTTGAAGACTATTTGGAAGAATGCTTTACATTCCTCTGCCATTGAAGATATGGTCTTGCGTTTTGGGATTTAGTGTCTTTGTTCTATGGATGTTGCACTCCTATCTTTTCAGGTCACCAATGTTGTCGAGGAAGATTTTGGTAATTGTAGAAGGTTTGCAATTTTTTTGGTTGTTTAAACTAGTCTAGAAAATTCTCCACGTTTCTCAACATTGATGTTTCTACTCCTATAGCTTGGTGAATGTGCTCTCAGTGTTTGTGCAGTGTCTCAATTCATTTTTCATGTAGGGTAAAAGTACAAAGTTGTGTCACACTTTATAAAGGAAATGACCATCACTGATCCAACTTTTAAAATTGAATCACTAAAAAGCAACATCTATGTTTTGAATTTTGAAATGATGTAGAATAGTAAAATATGTATTTTTTAGTATATTTTATGTTTGTACTTTTTAAAAAAAAATAAAAAATATTTTAAACTAATTTTTAATGAATTAATACTATAATTTAGTTGTTGATAAAATGCTGAAAAATGAAGTTGCACGAGATGTCAAACTTTTTATAGTAATTTTGTTTTTTTCAAAATTTTTTCTGTGTATTTATAACTTGAAACTTTAGTGCATGGATATATTTTTTTCCAATTTTTATAAATATATTTTTTTAAATAAATATTAAAATGTGCATGAATCAAAATATAGTGGTTTCCATGGGATGCCAACTTTCATATTAAATATTTATGTAAAATGGAAAAAAATCATACCATCTTGAAATAGATTATTTTATCTAGTGCATCATATTTTTTTCAATTTTTTTTAATAAGTTTTAGTATTTTTCCTTTGCATGGTAATGGACCTAATATTTTGTGCTAATAAACTACTTTTAGTTAAAATAAATAATAAATAATAAATAATAATTAAACTATTAAAATAAATATATTTTTTAAAACTACACTTATGGATCTACAAAAGGGTATTTTTATATATATTTTTTAAATGTTATTTACATTTGTAGGAGTTATTGAAACTTCAAGTTTCTCAAATAATTTTATTTTTTTGGTAAATTAGACTCAAAGTGGTGCTCCATATATTTTTATCCAACAATTTTACTTGAAAAAGTTGTGGAAGTATCTAACTTAGCTAGAATGAATCTTACTAGATCATATGTTTGACCAAAATTGATTTTTAGTTAGAAATACTTAAATTCAGTTGTGCTGATAAGTTGGTTGAAAGTGTGACATAATTTTGTGCTTTTACCCTGTAATAAAGTGTTTCGCAAGTTGGTTTATTAATGTTTCATCTCATGTTTTTGTATTTTGTCCTTTTTGGATGAATTGTTCTATTTCTATTTGGTTTGTGGTGGCTTTTGTAGCATGACCATGTGAAAGAAGTAATTGTAAGTGTTGTTGCATGTTCATAGAACATCTCTTTGTGGTTCACACATCAATGATTGATCTCTTTAGTGTTACATATTGTTTTGAGTTGGTTTTTTGGGAAATTTGTGGATGTATGGTTGGCAGTGCTTGTTTTCTTAATTTATCTATGTGCTTGGGGGTCTACGCTAGCATTTGAGGTTGTGTTAAGATGTATTTATATCCCAACCTATCTTGTTGAGAACTCTATTGAGTAATTTCAGTTGAAGATGTGTTTTTGGGTCAATTAGTATTGTGTTACACGTTTTCTTTTCTACTTGGGTTGCTGTGCACCAGCATATGTGTTGTTTGGGATCACATTGAAAGATGTTTAATAAGTTTTTATTTGGTCCTCTCTATCTCCTAGATAGGACTGCATTATGTTTTTGTGGCCAACTTGTTGAGGTTATTGTTTATCTTCTGTTTTGGCTAACCTAATTGATGTTTTGAGACCTTGCAGAGGATATAGATGAAAGTACATTTCGGTTGCAAGTAGAGTGAGAGTAGTGTGATGTGTGAATATGGAATGAAGTAGTCATTTGTAGAAAATAAAAGACAAATGAGCTTTAACACCTCAGTCAACAATGTGTATTGTTAACATATGTTGTAATTTCATATCTTCATGTATCCTACTATATCATGCAATGAGTCTCTTCAACAAGTCCTTATAATGTGTATCTTTCCTTGGGTTTGTGCACCTTAGTACTACAAGTCCTTTGTATCTTTCCCTAAGGTTGTGCACCTTAGCCTACAAGTCCTTTCAAGAGTAGTTTGCTTCCTTAGGAAATGAGCCTTAAAAAAATTGTAAAGTAGTGAGCTTCCTATTTTGAGAGATTTCTCTCTGTGGTTTTTCCCTTCTGAGGTTTTCCACATAAATATGGTGTTGTCTTATGCATGTGTGTTTTTTGTATTATCTTTCATTGTTGTTTATTTGATTAAGTGTTGTTGATCCTGTTAAAATTTTTAATTTGCATAGTGTTGAATGGTTTAAGATCTAAAGAGGTTATGTTTTTGAAGATACTAATTGACCCCCCTCTCAGTATTTAGGTGTGTTCAACAAAGAATAATTTTGAATAAATCCCTATGTCTACTTCATCTATATCTCCTCCTCTAGGCCTCCATGAAGAAAATCACTCATCATGTCCATCTAGTGAACCTCTCATTGTTGTCTTGTAGTGATATGAAGTGTATGTCAAATAAAAAAATCATCTTTGCAATATATTCAAAGGCCTCAAAGTAATCAACACTAGGAACCTCAAGAAAACCCTTTGCAATTAACTATGTCTTATGCTAATTGATAAGGCTCATTTATGTCCCATTTATCCCATATTTTATCTATTTTTCTATACCATAATGACTACTTTTGTGTGCCATTTCCATACCATATTCTTCCCTTTATAATATTTTTGATAAATATGATTAAATAAAAAATAAGGGATATTTAATTAAGTTTTTAGATAAAATAAGAGAAGAAATATTATATTATATCTTGCTATTATGTTGAGAAAATAATTCCTACAATACATCAACAAAGAAGATAGAGATAATATACTTCATGTAGCCTATGGGTGCACTTACCAACAAATTGATTTTGGCTAATAAATATTTTTTAATAATTGTTTTCCTAAGATATACTAAGTTAGCTACAACCATTAAATTCCAAGCTTTGTAATATGAAATGGTTAAATGCCAAAATAACACTCCATACTATTTTTTGTTGTAACCATAATACATTGTGGTTTCTATGTTATTGTGAGGAATGGCCATGAGATAAAAGGAATATATTTAGGCCAAAGATGATTAACTATATAATATTATTGTTATAATTGATGATTTGTTTCAACTTTATAAAGAGTGGCTAGAGTTCAAAAACTCCTATATAGTTTGAGAAATTTGGTGAAGGTCATGGGCCTAAAAAATATTATATAATACCAAGAAATATGTATGTAAAATATTATACAAAATACTTTCTTTGATATTGAGAAGCTCATAGCAAATAGTTTTATTACCTTGCAGATTGGTATTAGGGTCTTATCTTAGGAAGTGATGGTGATCTTGCTTTGTGTTCTTTATTTTTAATTTTTTTTTTTGACATAATTTTATTTTATTGTTATGTGAATCATATAAAGTGTGACTACAAAATGTGAGTTGCTAGACTACTTTTATTATATGAAGTATGATGACAATATAAAAAAATATAAAAGCAATTTTTATTGGTTTACATTATCTATTGCTTCAATAAATAAAATAGTTATATTAATTTGTAGAATAAATTTTAACAATATTGTAGTCAACCTTCTTTAAGTGTTTTAATTTAAATTTGGTTTAAATAAATTCACAATACCTATAGTAGTTTTGTTATAACTTCTATAGTAGTTTAAAATGTTATATTTGTGAATAATATAAGGCACATGATCAAACAACGAATAAAACACCTTCCACACAAGAGCTCTACAAATCAAAGATTTGTTGTTCCTCAAAAGGAAAATACTTACATTATGGATAATACAAGAGAGAGAGAATGCTTTATAAGAGCAACCCTAAATGATAAAGGGATTAGATCATGTCAAGTGTCAATATCTTGTGTGATGAGACAAAATAATCTAATATTAGCTCTTTATAAATAAAGCACCCAGTTAACTAAAAAAGTATTCCTAAGTTTAGTTTAAGTGCTTGAGAATTAGAATAATAATTAACTAAAGATTAATTAATTATTATCTAATGCATTATTACTCTAACACCCCCCTTAAGTGTAACTTAGGGAGTAGATAAAAAATATAAAAACCAATGCATAAAAAGAAAAGAGAGCATGAATGGGTCCTGGAAACTATGCTTGATGAGGTACCCAATACAATCAAATAAATCTCTCATAACTGGAGAAAAGGAGAAAACCTCATGGGAAAAACTCCTCTCCTGAAGAGAGATGAAAGTATGTAAAAAAACATGAAGGAAAGAGGCCTCATGAAGACCCCCCAAGGAAAACTTCCTTTACCCCAAGCATCGATTGCAACTAGAGGTAACGAGGCAATGCTAAAGGTTTCATTAAGATGTCTATAACCTGCTCCTCTATAGGCATGTACTCCAAAGTGAGAAAACCATCCTAAATCAATTGTCGTATGAAGTGCATGTGAATCTCTATGTGCTTAGTGCGTTAATGCTCCACTCGATTACGAGATATCTGAATGGAACTCTAGTTGTCACACCAAAGAATAGTGGGACTATCAAGAGGAAAAATAAACTCAGTCAATGACTATTGAAGCCATAAAACCTCCTAGCTATCCAAAACCACAACACAATACTTAGCCTCTATGGATGATAATGCAATAGTAGATTGCTTCTTGCAAGACCATGTAATGGGGCCAAAACCAAGGTAGAAAACAAAGCCAAAAGTGGACTTTCTATCATTGAAATCACCAAACCAATATGAGTCAATGAAGCCAATTATCTAAGGATATCCTAATGTATAGTGAATACCATAATGTGAGGTGCCCTAAATATATCTCAAAATTCATTTGGATTCTTTCCAATGAATCACATGTGGATCATGTGAGAATCAAGAGACAAGACCAATTGCAAACGAAATACCAAGATGTGAATGTGTCAGGTACAAAAGACTTCCAACCAACTGCCTAGATATAATGTAGCATCTATTAAAGGAGTAATACAAGTAGAAGACAATATAACACCTGACTAGAATAGTGTGGGGGTAGGCTTGCAATCAAGCATGTCAAATCTATGAAGCATGCCAAGAGCATACTTCTATTAAAATATGGAAATCCCATCTGAAGACTAAATAACTTGTAAACCAAGAAAGTAGTGTAGAAGGTTGAGATCTATCATCTCAAACCACTCCATCAAAGCTCCCTAAACATTTTGGATCATGGATGATGAACCTCTTGTAAGGATCAAATCATACACATATAGCACAAGGATTAATAGTTAATGTAATAAGGGACTTATTTAATTAACTCACAATTCATTAATTATTAACTGATTATCCTAATTAATCCAAAAAACCTAATAGGAAGGGTCAAAATGGCAAATCATGGTTCTAATCCTTGTGAATATGTGTGTGTATTGAAGTGTTAATATGATGTGGTTGATTGACTAATTTTGAATGATGCAATGAAATGACTATGTAAACTAGGGAAATGTAGTAGTCTATTATGAATTATTAGAAATCTAATGCAACAAGACAAAAATAGAATCTAGAAATGTTGAAGGAAAACACAAAGGAACTTGGGATTAAAATTTGAGTTGAATTAGCTAGTATAGGGAATAGTGTGCCTAGGATTGTCCTCCTTCTTTATCAGATCGAAAATTATAGGCCATAGTTCACTAGTCTATAGCTTTTTTCCTTTTGAGCTCACAGTCAAAACTTCATCTATTGATAAGAAAATCCAATTTCCATGACTTGACAACTTGTAGGGTTTAAGTGCATGAATGAAAAAATAGCCTTAAATCTTCCTCCAATTCACTTCAGATCTGTAAATTGCACACATGAAGAGAGGGGAAGGGTTGTACCATATAGGGGCTTTCCTAAGTCAAACCTCATGTTGGTATCTCTACCTCCTCAATGGAAAATTATGATTTAAAAGAGATCTTATCCTTGGTTGGATAGAGGCTAATAATAAATAAGTAATGAATTGAAAACTTGTTGCAACTCATCACTCAAATTCAATCTTCTTGATGGACTAAAGTCACACCCATCACCTTTAAGGATTTTTTGTTGCTTATTTTGAATTAATTTGAATACCTACAAGTGTTAGTGCTCACAAACAAAATGCATGCAAACATGAACAAAACTTACATAACACATGAAATGATGCTTGAATGATGAAATTCTACAATAATCTTGAAAAAAATTCTCTTGATTTCTCTTGAATGGTTTTAGGAAAATTGATTTACTCTTGATTGAATTCACTAGGTGTGCTTCATATTTTAAATGTTGAAAATGACTTGTATTTAATCTAGTTCTAATTTCCCAAAACTCAAATTCTGATAGTTGACAATTGAAATTGGAAATTTAAATAATAAATTATTAACATTGATATATTCAAATTTGGAGCCAAAAATGATGGTCTAGGGCGTAGGGCCCCCTAGACTAGATTCCTACTTTTTAGGGATCAAATTGTTGGGTAAAAAATATTATATGCATAGTTTGATTTCCCATGTTTGATTATCCAAGAGATGCTTATAAAATGGGAAATTAATTCATAATTAGGTCCAAGCATATAGGGGGAGCTAAACCTAATATGAAATTGTCAAGGGCAACAATTTGGGCACTATATTTAGCCCCCACTTTATTGTGAGTATGAAATTACGCTAAGACTCACACTGAATTAAGAATATGTCAAGATGGGTTCAATTATCTAAATATTAAAGAGATTGGATGACATTGAATCTAGGGGATGTGCAAGCCCCCAAGATTCAAGATCCTATGGCAAGAAAAATAAGGTTAAAGGAGCGCACATTATATATATATATAATGCAGCATGACAAACATGACATAACAATACAAACTGAAACATAATGAAAATACTATGCAAACATGCAAATGGGGTATGCAAATCATAGACTAGAAAGCTCTATATAAACATTACTAGGATCTGCACCCAAGGCATTCATGAGTCATAAGCTAACAAAGTCTGATATTTTCTAGGAGAACCATGAATCAAGGCATCGTAGGCTAGTGAAGTTTGATATTCACTAGGTGAGCCTTTTAAAAGTAGCAAATGAGAAACACATAAGGGAGCTAGTTAGGATAGGTTTTCATTAGGTGTGATCCCATGTCAACCATACCAAGAATTATAGCCCCAATAATTATTATAAGGTGCTACAAAAATGATCAAAGTGTCAAGCCAACACATCACTAATTCCAACATGTGTGAACGAAGTGAAGCACATAGAAGAATGCATGCCTCCACCTTAAATTAATTGCTAACACCTATTATGAGCAATTACCTTTAAGGTAGAGTAAGACAATAAATGCAATATGAAAAACAAAGGTCATGAAATTTTATTGGAAAACCCTATGCAAACAATATGTTTCCAAAAGAGCTAACTCATGACAAGGGGTTGCCCCCAAGACAAAACCACAAAAAGGACAAAATATGTCACATAAGGGATCCATGGATCTAAGGTCAGTATAGACCTTTGATAATGTGTAATATGATTATGCTCACAATTGACACCATTCCGCTAGATACTCATGAAACTACAAACACGATGGAAGAAAGACACATAGATATGATAAAAACAAAAATTTTGGGTCAACATGGAAGAGACCTAAATGCCTCAATTCCTTGCATCATCCCCAAAAGGAAAACAAAAGACAAAAAAAATGTTTATGATGTAAAGAAGAATGGAGATATAAATAGATGGATGTTTACAATAGATTCGTTTTATTTGTATCCTTATGTCAATGAGAACAACAAGGGCCATTCAAACTAATAGACATAAAGACACATAAAGCAAAAAAATACGGGATATCACATCAAATGCAAGAAAACACACAAAAGTACAATACACAAAGGTACAACACATGAGAGCTGATCTAAAGAAAATGGTCCACATCCTAATATTTCTCATCATAAATGGATTTCATTAGAATTGATGAGGTTTTGCACTTAGTGCTTAAGAAACATACATCACTCTGTATCATGTCTAGGTGTATGATGATATTGAAAAAATGAATTTGCATTGAGATTTGAAAATAAAGGTTTACTTCTATCAACTGGCCTAATCATAGGGAGTTGAATTTAAATTTTCTTACTTAATAACTATAAATTATTGCATGAAGAGAATTGGGTAATTGTGAAAATTGTCTATCTATAGGTCAAAAATGATAGGGAGTGTTACTTGTAGTAGCAACTTGTTTTTCAATGTTATTGACAGATTGAGAAATTTTTATATTAATGAAGTTTTTGTTTTTATTTTTGAATGATGAGAATTGTTTTTGGGTACAGATTCAAATTGACCTATGGAAGTCGATGGTGTCCCTTCATATTGGATAATTGATATTTGATAATCGTGAATAGTCATACACAAATGTTGAAAATATGGATATGTCATCAATAATATCATGTCTCAAATATTGGGTTGCAAATTTCTTATAAACACTCTATGGATGTTAGCATTAGGAAGACTATAGGATATTTGTGAGTAAAGTAATTGATATTGTCCTATAAATTATGCTACCTTTTCCTTAGGTCCTTGTTTACTATGAACTAAGTCATTTTATGTCACTTGAAGACCAATGTTTGCTTGAAAATGTTGGAGAAATGCACTAACAAGTTAGGTGAATGAGTTTATGGAGTTATTCGGCAATGAGAAAAATCATCCTAAGACCACATATTTCAATGATCTAGGAAAAAGTTTAGCTAGGAGCTTGTTTTCAAAAATGAAGTTGCTACATTATGCGGTAAAAGCCAATACATGGTTGTTAGCATCTCCCTTGCCATTGTATTTTTCAAATCACAGTATTTCAAATTTTTGATGTATAGGTGTTTTGAGGATAATGATTGATAATGGGTTTTGTGTGAGGTATTTGTTAGATAGGACAATTGAGAGGGGGGGTGAATTAGTTGTCATGGATTATAACCTTAAATTCAATTATTGGAACTAACACATAAACTGATTAAGTGATCAACCATCAAATGCAAATGCACAAACACAATAACACCAGATTTACATAGAAAACCCAATGGGGGAAAAACCACGGTGAGGATTAACTCACACTATAGAGAATATCAAAACCAATTACAAAAAGGCTCACTGCCTAAAATAAGGACTCGCTGTCCACGAGGCTACAACCTGGAGGGCTCACTACCACAAAGATACAAAGAAGACAAAGAAGACTTGTTACAGAGAGACAACAATCCCAATGCAATGAAGATTCCACCACAATCACTAATCAACTCACATGAATGATAGAGTTATCCTTCTGCTCACTACATTTAGAAACCCTGTGTTTAAGCTCCACACTAAACAACCACACACTTAACTCACACACATTAAGAATAGCATCAAAGTCATATCTGCTCTTTCACTTATCTTCCTTATTTTCTTATGTACAATTTTCATCGTTAGCACATTCTATATTTATACTATCTCCAACCTTGAAAAGATACCAAGTCGTCCATCCAACTTCAAATTCAAATTAGGTCGGAGCTAAACATCCTAGGGTGGAATTAGAATGAGGGTGACCCAAAACACATGCTTCACAAGGACCCATAATAGATCCAACACACTTCATCAACTTTGAAAGTAGTGCTTGACACATGATCAACCATACCAGTGTAAAACACATAGATCAATTAAGCTCGATACTTCCAAATGCCAAAACTAACTTCAATAGAACTAGGGAAACAGAACTCTTGAACCATACACCATAAAACTTCAACAAAGAGAAATCCAGACCAGCAAAAATTCTCCTGGACCTCAACCAAACACACAACAAAACATAGTTCACCAACAACCTTCTTTTAATACAATTTTCTCAATATCCTCAACAACAACTAGTAGATAACTAGCTAACAGGTTGACATCAATGACATCACTTCATTCATCTTCCATACTTGTAACAATCTCCCCCTTTGCCATTGATGGCAACACATGATGTGAAAAAACCATCAAAGACACCGTACCCATTTTGAAAAATACTTCTCAAGATTTTTCTTTCTACTACTCCCCTTTTAGAAGATCATCATCCTCATTACCTACATTATTTTATTAACTTTCTTTTCCTTTTCACCTCCTCTCTCTCCTTTTTTTATTTTTCACATGCTCTCTCTCCCTTACTTTCTTTTTCCCATGCTCTCTCTCCCCCTTTGACATCAATGGCAAAGGAAAAAGATATGTCCATTGAAACTTCTTTTGACATGAAAATAGAATAATCATAATGACAACACTTAGAAAATATTCATGCTCCCCATGAGGGCAACCACCAACAAACATTAGGTCAAAAATATAAAATTATGAATTCACTAGACCGATGCATCTCCAAATGCATCTTAGTTTGTAAAAAGAGGGGCAATAACCCCTAGCGTATCCCAAAGATACTCAAAAGTATCTCTAGGAAGAGCTTTTGTAAATATCTGCAATCTGATCTTTTGTCGAAACATACTCAAGCTATACTTCATTCTCCATGAACTTCGCTCTTAAGAAATGATACTTGATAGATATATGCTTCATTCTCGAGTTCATCACATGATTCTTCAAAATGTTAATTGCACTTGTGTTATCACAAAAGATAGGAATAGGATCATCATGTAGCACTATGATATCTTTCAATGTTTGCTTCATCCATAAAACTTGTGTACAACACGATGCAACATCAATATACTCAACTTTAGTAGTAGAAAAAGAGATTAAATCTTGCTTTTTACTCAACCATACCACCAATCTACATCCAAGAAAGAATGCACCACCACTTGTACTCTTTTTGTCATCTATAATTCCAACCCAATTTGCATCTATATAAGCATTGAGTGAAAATCAATATCTTTAGAATACCATAATCCATAATCCAGAGTGCCTTTCAAATATCTAAATATTGTTTTAACTGCAGTAACATGTGTTTCCTTCAAATCTTCTTGAAATCTAGCTACAAGAAAAACCACATGCATAATAGCCAGTCTAGTAGTAGTCAAATATAGTAGTCCACCAACATAGATCTATACTTGCTCAAATCAGTCTTAGGTGAATCATCATCTTTTCCCAACTTGCATCCAATTACCATAGGATTACTTACCGGTTTGGAACCATCCATCCCAAATTTTCTCAACATTTCTCTCACATACTTAGATTTTGAAATGAAAATTCCTTTCTCTATTTGATTAATCTGTAGCCCAAGAAAGAAAGTCATCTCACCAAACATAGACATTTCAAATTCTTTCAACATTTCTTCTACAAACATCTTGCACATCTTTTCATTTCCTCCAAAGATAATGTCATCAACATATACAACTACAATCAAGATTTTGTCATTTTTAGTCTTGAGCCATTAAAATTATTGCTCTTGTTTACCTTGTTAAACTTTGTTCATTAAAAATACTTATCTAACCTGTACAATTGTGCTCTATAGGAGTTTGCTGAATTCATATAAAGCTTTCTTCAATCTACACAGTTCATATTCCTAGTTGGATCTGTTAACCCAACCTTCCTAGTTTTGTCTCCACCCATGTAGACCCTTTCATCTAGTTCACCATTCAAAAATTTTGATTTGATATCCATCTAATAGATCTGAAATCTTTTATAAGCACCAATGCCAAGAGCATCCTTATATTTCCATTCTGTTACCTGTGAAAAGTCTCCCTCAAATCTATACCTTCCACTTTGTGAGTAGCCTTTAAACACAAGCCTTGTTTGTTTCTAACAACCTTCCCATTCTCTCATTCAACTTGTTTTGAATCCATTTTGATCCAATGATTTTTTTTTTGTCAATCTTGTAACCAATTCCCAAGTTTGATTCTTTTCAATCTGCAAAAGTTCTTCTTTCATTGATTTCTTCCATTGTTCATCCTCACAGACTTCACTTACGGAATTCAGCTCAATTTCAAATAATAACCACAAATTTACTTCAACAACAGCTTTGCTTCTAGTCAACACACCTTTTGTCTTGTCTCCAATAATCTAACTTTTTGAATGATTCCTATGCACATATTTCGGTGTTCTAGGGGAAATTACCTGAGCATCATTTTATTTTTCATTCTACTCTCTCTACTCATCTCTTTCCTGTTCTTCCACAATTTCTTTTATTCTCACATAGTCATGTTCATTAGACACATATCCATCAATATCAATAGAATTCTTCATTGCTTCATCAACCTTCACATTCGAGCTCTCCATAATCTTCCTCAATATTTTGTTGAAACATTTGTATGCCTTTCTTTTCTAGTAGAGTAACCAAGAAATATTCCTTCATCACTTTGTACTGGAACCTCCTAATGTTTCCTGCCTCTTCTGATATAGCATTTGCTTCCGAATACCTTGAAATATTTAACTGTCGAAATTCTTTCGTGCCATAACTCATAGGGAGTCTTTGTATTGTTTTCTCTTGCCTGAACTTGATTGAATACATACACAATGGTGTGAATAGCTTCTTTCTAGTTAAATTTTGGTAATTCGGCTCCAATGATCTTTGACCTAGCAACTTCTTGAACTGTTTTGTTTTTCCTTTCAACAACTCCATTCAAGAGGGAGTTCTCGTAGAAGATAACTGTCTTTTTATTCCATGCACTTCACAAAACATATTGAACTCATGGGAGGTGAATTCACCACCTATGCTAGATCTCAAGCATTTTATCTTTAAATTCACTTCATTTTCAACCATAGCCTTGAATGCTTTGAATCTATCTAATGCTTCTAATTTTTCTCTCAAAAATGTAACCTAGTATATCTAGAATAATCATCAATTAAAAGCATAAAGTACCTTTCACCAAGTAGACTTCACACTCTCATGGAACCACAAAGATCTGTATGAACCAAATCCAACAATCTAGTACTAGATTGTTCTCTTAATCTGTAATGATTTCTTGTTTGTTCCCTGAACTAGCAATTCCTGCAGATAACATTTATAGGCTTTGTAATTCTCGGTAAATCTCTCGTGTGGCTTGAATAGTACTAATCCTTTCCAGGTTATCAAAATTCATGTGACACATTCTCCTATGCCATAAACAACTATCATTTATCTTAGTCATAAAACATTGTCCATCAACACCTTTAAGCTGATAAATATTACCTTCAGATTTATTTCTTGTAGCAATCAAAGTTCCAGAACCTTTCCGGATCTCACACTTCTCATCCTTAAACATAAGATCACATCCCTTTCTACACATTTGACCAACGCTCAACATATTATTCCTTAAACCCTTAACATAGTAGGCATCGTCAGTATGATGCTTGCCATCAAAACTTACTAAACCTATCCCACAAATTTTAGCACCAGTATCATCTCCAAACATAACAAGGCCTCCATCATATTTTTCAAGTTTCACAAACTTACTCTTGTCACTAGTCATGTGATGTGAAAAACCACTATCAACTACCCAAAAATTATTTTCCTATTTAGCATGTAGGGTAGAGATAACTGTAACTTCATTTCTCTCCTTCTCCGGAGGACTTTCCTTTGATTGTCTTTTTGAATTAGTAGAAGTAGGTTCATCTTTAACCACCAAGAACAAGCATTCATTGTCATCTGGATCTTCATATTCTGAATCTTTATTTGAAATACTATCATTCTCATTAACATAGTAAGCTTTGTTAATCTTTTTTCCTTTCCTTTCTTTCTCATATCTTTGTTTATTCTTTCTAGCTCTTTCTAGACACTTTGCAGCATAGTGACCAATTTCTACACAACTAAAGAATTTAAAGGGAAATTTTCCTTCATACTTACCAAAGCCTTTTCTCAGTCTTCTTACAAAGTTAGCCTCCATTTCTTCAAAGTTCTCTTCATCTAGATCTTCAATTTTTGTAGCTTTAAAATCAGTTTTTGTTTTTCCTCCACTTCTTAGATTCAGCTTCCTCATTTCATAAGATGCCAAAAATCTTAACAACAAATCATTTGTACAAGTCTTTTAATCTATAGTCTGCTCAATAGCACTCAATTTTCATTGTAAGCATTAGGAAGAGTTCTGAGAATCTTCTTTACAATTATGGTTTCATCTACAGTGACGCCAAGAGATCACATTCCAGTCACTACCTCATCCAATCTTTGTACATAGGCTTTAACATTCTCATCTTAAGACATATGTAGAAGATCAAACTGTGTTTCCAAATTTTGTAATTTTGCTTCTTTCACCCTTTCATCACCATCGTGCACTCTTTCTAAAGCATCCCATACATCCTTAGTTTTCTTCAAATTCTAAACCTTAATCATCTCAGAATGTACCAAACTATTCTTCAAGATGAACTTTTCCTTGTTATTCGCTTCATGTTCTCTAATTTCTTTAGGTGTACTCAGACCATTTGTAGGAGTGTAGGGATTCTTATAAGCATTCTCTACATCAAATCTGCAATACTCTAGATATTCTTCTATCAATACTTTCCAAATACCATAATTAGTTCCATCAAACCTCGAATGATCAAAGACCATTTTGTTAGCCATCCTGAACCTTCCTCAAGTGGTTAAGCTCTTCACCAAGGAACCAAGCTCTGATACCAATTGTTGGATAGGACAACTGAGAGGGGGGTGAATTAGTTGTCATAGATTATAACGTTAAATTCAATTACCAGAACTAACACATAAACTGATTAAGTGATCAACCATCAAATGTAAATGCACAAACACAATAACACCAAATTTACGTGGAAAACCCAATGAGGAAAAAACCACAGTGAGGATTAAATCACACTATAGATAATATCAAAACTGATTACAAAAAGGCTCCCTACTTGAGATAAGGCTCATTGCCTGAAATAAGGATTCACTGTCCACAGGGCTACAAATCAGAGGGCTCATGCCACAAAGATACAAAGAAGACAAAGAAGACTTGTTACAGAGAGACAACAATCCTAATGTAATGAAGATTCCACCACAATCATTGATCAAATCACATGAATGATAGAGTTATCCTTCTACTCACTGCATCCAGAAACTTGACATTTAAGCTCCAAACCGAACAACCACACACTTAACTCACACACATTAAGAATAGCATCAAAATCATGCCTGCTCTTTCACTTATCTTCCTTCTTTTCTGATGTACATTTTTTATCATTAGCACATTCTATATTTATACTATCTCCAACCTTGAAAAGATACAAATTTGACCATCCAACTTCAAATTCAAATTAGGTCGGCACCAAACATCCTAGGGTGGAATTAGAATGAGGGCGACCCAAAACACATGCTTCATTGAGACCCATAATAGATCCAACACACTTCATCAACTTCAAAAGTAGTGCTTGACACATGGTCAGGCATACCATTTTAAAACATATAGATCAATTAAGCTTAATACTTCCAAATGCCAAAACCAACTTCAATAGAACTAGGGAAACACAACTCTTGAACCATACACCATAAAACTTTAACAAAGAGAAATATAGACTAGCAACAATTCTCTCAGACCTCAACCAACACACAACAAAACATCATTCACCAACAATCTTCTTTTAATACAATTTAATTAATATCCTCGACATGTACAATCAACAACAACTAGTAGATAACCAGCTGACAGGTTGACATCAATAACAAGACTTCATTCCTCTTCCATACTTGCAACAGTATTGTGGATGTTTACCATTTTGATTTTGATTTAATGTAGAGATTTGTTGTTGAAGTGATGTCACATTTTGTAAAAGTTGGTTTATGACTAGATCATTGTTTGACATGTTTTGAGAGTTTGTTGAGTATGGTGAAATAGAGTGAGTGACCAATGGGTCATTATGTGGCATGTTTATGAAAGGTGATGAACATGGTGGTGTTATGGGTGATGAGACAAAACTATAGGGATTCACACTAGGAAACCCTAAGCTTGGATTGAGGCCATTGTTATATTGTATGGTTGATGCTATGGTTGGATGTGTGAATGTGGGAATATAAGGCATGATTATGGGAGAGGAAATTTGTTTTCCTCCTTGGTTTTGAGAATTTGTGAATGTTTGAGTGGAACTAGATGTAGTACGGATGTTCGTGTTTACAATGTGAGCTAGATTACACAAAACTTCTATTCCTTGAGAATCTTTTATAAAATTCCTAAGGTTATCCACAATGGGCCTCGTTTCACCCACTAAAGATTTAGTACTTAAGTAATCTTGAAGACCTAAAATTTTCATCCATTTATTTTAGTTTCTCCTCAGGAACATGGGCTATAGTGGCCTCTAAGTCCATACAAGTGTTTGATTGTGAGGAAGTAATAGGTAATTTGTGTTGAGGGATAAAATCCAAAATGGATTGGGTTGGAGCCATACCTTGTGTGAAAGAGTTATAGGACTTAGGTTCCATAACGGATGTGGTGACAACATGAGATGCCATAAATCTAAATCTATGTCTCACAAAGGTATTTGTAGTAGGAAACCATTTCGTGAAGCTCATATGAGTTTCAAAACACTTAGGTAAGCCTACTATGAAAGGAAAGGTATAATACAATCATAGTAAATCAAACATAGTGCAAAATCATAAAACATAACAATACAAAAGACACATAAAGAGACCTATGATCCAAATTTGGATGAAGTTCAGAAAGTGTGCCCTAGACTGGCAAGGTATGTTTACTAAATTCAAATTTTTGATGTTCTCTATAATGTTTAAGTATCCTATTTTGTGACTGTGCAAGTCTGACAATGAATAAATTTCTAAAAATTAACAAAATTATGATTTTGCAATATGAAACACAACTATGCAAGCAATTTTAAAAAATTATCAACCAATGAATGAAATTGTAATGGAAATTTGCAAGCTATAAAGTATAGAAATTGATTGATCCTAACTTAGCAAATATAAAAACTAAAAATATTTTTATGTTTTTACAACAATTACAATGCACCTTTTCACTTTTATGCATGTATGCCTAAATGATCGCTTTAAGCACTTTCAGATGTGATTTTAGATTTGATATGAACTAATGTAGATTTACCAATGCAAGCATGAATTGAATCTACTTTGAAATGACTAAAATTAACCATAGATGTCTTTGGATGTAAATTGTAATGTAATTTTTCACCCTTTTAATGCTTTTTATGATGAATATGCAAGCCTAAATGATGAATGCAAATGACTTAAGATCTGATTCATATTTTTAAAATAAAATACTTGAGATTTTAATTTTTTTAAAATTTAAGAAATAGTCAGGTTCACCAAAATGTTGATTTGAAAAAGGGATCATCGATGTCCAAAATCACACTCTTCCCAATTTGGTTTGAAGGATTAGAAATGATCTCAAATCTAATTGACTACAAAACCTAATAGAAAGGGTTAGAATGGTGGATCAGGGTTCTAATCCTTGTGAATATGTGTGTGTATTGATGTGGTTGATTAACTAATTTTGAATGATGCAATGAAATGACAATTTAAACTATGAAAATGCAATACTCTATTATGGATTATGAGAAATCTAATGTGTGCAACAAGATAAAAAAAGAATGTGAAAATATAGAATGTAGACATAGAGGAACTTGAGATTAAAATTTGAGCTTGAATTAGCTAGTCTAAGGTGCAGTGCACCCTAGATTGTCCTCCTTTGGGTGATCCCACAATAGTGGTTTACAATTTTTGGCCAAACTAGACACTGAAATAATTTTTTTTAACTAAATCTTCACTTTCTGGGCACCTATAGGAACTAAACCATGAGGAATTTGAAGATGATGCAAACTAGAGTTTCATGAAATTTTGTCTATAGATTCTAAATATTTTTTTCAATTTTTTTGGAATCAAATTGCACTTCTTTTCCATCTCCCTCAAAAACTAGTTTTTTCATAAAACAACATTTTAAAAAGTGACGCTCACCGATAACGCATAGACTTTTTTCTATGAAGGATAAAATTCTAATTCTTTTGAATTTAGATTTGTAACTCCAATATCTAGTGCTTCCACTTGGTTAGATAGTTTTTATTGAATATTTTTTCTTTAATGAAGTTTCAAAGTCAAACCAATTACAATTCAAACATAGTGACCGTATAACATGTAACTTTTTTTGTATGTATCAAAATTCTTTTTTTTGTTGGATCAAGGACTTTAATATCTAGTGCACTCATATTTTTATTTTTTTTTTGATAATTTGCTATTTTTCCACATGTGCAAAACAAAGAGCTTGATTTTCGGTGAAAAACCTATGTTTAATAAAACTAAAAAAAAAATACATAATAAAACCAAAACATATTAAAATTATATTTGTTGGATAGCTCGTTCCGAGGACTACCTGATTCCAGTTGGGTCTATGAAGTCTCTGCCATTTTCATGTTCAAACCAAGCTTCGAAGTGCAAAAATTTAGGTTTTTTTTGTGAAGGTCAAAAATTAGGGAAATGGGGGGTTCACTTGAACCAGGGGGGTTCGAGCAAACCCCTTGGGGTTCGAGTGAACCAGGGTTCATTTGAACCTTGGTTCATTCGAACCCCCTCCCATAAAGTGTTTTTCATTTGAATTTTGTTCGTGCATGCATTTAATGGGTTCGCTCGAACCTTGGTTCGAGCGAACCCTTTTTTGATTCGTTCGAACCATCTAGTTCGTACGAACCCCTAGAATGTAATTTTTTTCCATGGGGTCATTTTTTACAGTTTTCCTTCCTCATTCTAATTGTAAACCACTTTTGTGGGTTTACCCCTTTATAAGATCTAAAAGTACAAGACTGAGGTCACTAGTTTGTAGTTTTTGTCCTTCTAGGCTCACAATCAAAACTTCATCTAGAGTTGATAAG
Source organism: Sequoia sempervirens (assembly GCA_007258455.2). NCBI lineage: Eukaryota > Viridiplantae > Streptophyta > Pinopsida > Cupressales > Cupressaceae > Sequoia > Sequoia sempervirens. The sequence continues at coordinate 172,046 of VDFB02283953.1, read as the reverse complement.
AAAATCTAGTTTTTGTGACCTAACAACTAGTAGGGTTTAAGTGCATGAATGAACAAATGGCCTTAAATCTTCCTCTAATTCACTTTAGATCTACAACCTACACACCTAAAGAGAGGGGAAGGGTTGTGTCATATAGGGGCTTTCCTAAGTCAAACCTCATGTTGGTATTTCTACCTCCACAATGACAAATTATGATATAAAAGAGAGCTTATCCTTGGTTGCATAGAGACTAATAATAAACAAGTAGTGAATTGACAACTTGTTGTAGCTCACCACTCAAATCTAATCTCCTTGATGGAATGATGTCACACACATCACCTTCAAGGATCCATTGTTGCTTGAATTGAATTGATTTGAATGCCTACAAGTGTTACTACTCACAAACAAAATGCATGCAAAAATGAACAAAACTTACATAACACATGACATGATGCTTGAATGATGAAATGTTGCAATAATCTTGATAATTCTACTCGATGACTACTCTTGAATGGTTTTAGGACACTTGATTTGCTCAATTGAACTCACTAGGTGTTCTTCTTATTTCAAATGTTAAAAATGACTTGTATTTATATGCAATTCTTCTAATTTCCTAAAAAATCAAATATCAATAGCTGACAATTAAAATAATAAATTACCAACACTTACATATTCAAATTTGGAGCCAAAAATGTTGGTATAGGGCGTAGGGTTCCCTAAACTAGATTCTTGTGTTTTAGGGATTAAAAATGTCAAGGGAAAAATATTAAATGCATAGTTTTGTTTCCCATGTTTTATTTTCCAAGAAATGCTTATGAAATGGGCAATTAGTGCATAGTTAGGTCCAAGAATATAGAGGGGAGGTAAACCTAATGTGACATTGTCAAGGGTGACAATTTTTGATGCTACACGAGGAAATAACATTTTGTGTTGAGGATAAATCATAATAAGAGGATGGAAGAAGAGATCCTTGTGCCCTTGGGGAAGATGTGTCGGTTGAAAGTAAAAAATGGAATGCAAGGCGGATCAAAATCAGATCTTCCACAATTTTTAGAGAGAATGAGTGCAATAAGAGATCTCAAACATCTTCTAGACTATAAAATTTTACAATGCCAAGTTGGATATGTTGTTTGGAAAATCTCAAGTACCTCTATTTAAAGGATTTTCAATGCAGTAATTACCCAAAATTACAAGCAATGTCCAATCTAGTGAGTTTGCTATTGTATAAAAACAAGAGGTGCACAAAATTGCCAAAGACATTTGGAAATTTTGGAGGGTTTCCACACTTTCACCTCCTTTATATAGATGATTTCTTTGAATTGGAGGAGTTTCTAGAAATGAAGGATAGAGTTTCATTATCAAATGTTTGAATGTAAGAACAATAATTAACTAGTTATTTGTCTATATGGGTTTTTGAATTGAGTTGTTTTTAGTTCTAATTATGATGTTAAGATTTAACTGTGTGGTTTTTTAATCAAATTTATTGATTCATATTTCATAAATAATGGTTTGACAAAGAATGAATAGTCTATATAGAACTTGTTGCATTTAGGTGATGTTTATATGGTGAAGCATTGAGACTTCTTAGAGGTAATTCATCCCAGTACTACTCCAACTCAAACCTATTTGTTTAAGATAATTACTTGTTTAAGTTTTTCCCATAATATATATTATTGTAAAGTTATGTTCTTTTTGTTTCAGTAGAATTTAAACTTAAATCAACTTCAAAAATAGAAACCTATAAACATAAGTTTTATTCAAAAATTCAAGTGTATAAATTAACTTCCTCTTATGAAATAATTAAAAAAGTATATTAATTTTAATTCATTTTATGTTTCAATTATAAATTTATAAGAGAAGATATAAAATATAAAATCATCATTTAATTGTTGGATAATTTATCTATATTCATGAGCTAAAAAGTACGAAGTCTCTGATTCATAAATGCGTGTAAGTAGTCTAGTACACCCTTAGTCCTCAGCCCTTGTATATTGGTGTCATCGTAGAATTTAACTAAATTAAAATCGATATTCATCATTGGGGGTGTAGCTCATATGGTAGAGCGCTCGCTTCGCATGCGAGAGGCACGGGGTTCGATTCCCCGCACCTCCAAATATTAATTACGTTGGTTTAGTAACACTTCAGAATCTATATTCAACTACAGATATCGAACCTACCATTACGATGGATGTTCTTTGGTAAATGATTCTTTTGGCGGGCTCATTGATTACATACTAAGGATATTAGGTAATTTATTTAGATTGTATTTTCGATTTTAAGTGACCATGAAAAGTGTATAATGATATAGGTGAATAAATATGTCAAATTACTTTCTTATTAAGAGAAAAGTACCATAATATACATCAAATGGAGGTCAACTTTTCAATAAATAGATAAGGTTAAAGTCACAATGGAGGGTAGTAGACTAATAAAATCATATTATCATTATATTTACTATCAATCACACTTTGGTGTGCAATGGGCATGTCAAGAGTGTGGAAAGTAAATTAGGAAAAAATGTGGTATATATTTTGTCTACATTTATGTAAATGATGTTTGTATAACAAATGTCTGTCTTGATAAGTGATAGCTTCAAAGCAACTATGCATCCACTTAGAAGGATCCAAATATGAGCTTCATTACCAATAGGCTTATGGTATGCTTGCAATAGGGAAAGAGGGAGACATAGGAAGAGATAGGGGTAGAAAGCAAGAGAGGTAGAGGGGAGAAGAGCAAGAGAGGGGTAAGGAGATAGAGATAGGGGATAGAGATAGAGATGGAGAAGGAGAGAGATATTAAAGAGAGAGGGGGAAGAGAGAATGAGAGAGGAAGAAAGAGATAAGGAGAGAGGAATACCAATAGCTTATGGTAGATGCAATAGGGAAAGAGGGAGACATAGGAAGAGGTAGGGGTAGAAAGCAAGAGAGATAGAGGGGGGTAAAGAGATAGAGATAGGGGATAGAGATAGAGATGGAGGAGAGAGATATTGAGAGGAGAGGGAGAAAGGCAAAGATAATTAGAGAGATAGAGTTGGAAATGCAAAAATAATGAGTATATATATATATATATATATATATAGAGAGAGAGAGAGAGAGAGGGGTATAAGAAGTAAGAAGGAGAAAGGGACAAAGGGAGAGAGATGGATGGATAGAGAGAGGGATACATGTTTAGAGACAAAGGGGGAGAGAGAAAGATAGGGTAGAGGCGAAGATAAAGGGAGAGAGGAAGAGGGAGATAAATAGATAGAGAGAGGGAGAGGGAAAGATAAAGATAGAGAGATAGGGAGATAAAGAGGGAGGGGGAGAGGGAGAGAGAGATATAGGTGGTGAGATAGATTGATAAAGAGATAGAGATATAATGAGATATAGAGAGAGGGGGAGAGGGAGAGAGAGATAAAGAGATGGAGGGAAAAAAATAAGTAGAGATAGACAAATAGAGGAGAGAGGGAGAGATAAATAGGGGGATATAGAGAAAGGAAGAGATGCATATATATATAGGGATAGGGAGGGAGAGATAGTGAGGGGAGATAGAGATGGGGAGAGAAAGGGAGAGATATAGGTAGAGGGAGAGAGAGAAGAGGGGGAGAGGGAGAGACAAAGACAAAGAGGGGGGGGAGTGAGAGATATAGATAGAGGGTAATATAGAGAGATAAACAGGGATATAGAAAGAGAAAGAAATAGGGAGAAAGAGAGATAGGGAGATAGAGGAAGAGAAAGATATGAATAGAAAGAGATAGAGAGGAGTGAGAGGTACAATAGGAGAGTAGGAGAGATGTTGTGAATAAGAGAGAGGAGAGGGGGAGAGAGGGAGTGATATGATAGAGGGATATATAGAGAGATAAAAAGAGATGGGGAGACATAGGTAGAGAGATATGAATAGAGAGAAATAGAAAGAGTGAGATATAGATAGAGAGATAAAGGGAGAGGAAGAGGGATAAAAATATATAGAGAGAGGTAGATGGAGAGATAAAGATAGGGAGATAGAGAGAGATATAGATGGTGAGATAAAGTGATAGAGAGATAGAGATATAAGGAGATATAAAGAAGGGGAGGGGGAGAGATAAAAAGATAGAGGGACAAACAAAGAGAAGTAGAGATAGACAAATAGAGGAGAGAGGGAGAGATAGAGACATGGAGAGAGAAATAAGGGGAGATAGAGAGAGGGAGAGATAGAGAAAGGGAGAGAGGTAGATACAGAGAGATAGATACTGGGATAGGGAGGGAGAGATAGAAAGGGGGAGATAGAGAGAAAAGGAGAGAAAGGGAGAGATATAGGTATAGGAGAGAGAGAGAGATAGGTAGAGAGGGAGAGACGAATATATATATATATATATATATAGAGAGAGAGAGAGAGAGAGAGAGGGTGGTATAGAGAGATAGAGAGGAATATGGAAAGAGACAACGAAATATGGTGAAAGATAGAGAGATAGGGAGATATCTAGGTAGAGAAAGATATGGATAGATAGAGATGGAGAGGAGTGAGAAAGACAATAGTAGAGTGGGAGAGATGTTGTGAATAAGAGAGAGAGGAGAGAGGGGAGAGGGAGTGATATGATAGAGGGATATATAGAGGGATAGAGAGGGATACAAAGAGAGATACAAAGAGATAGAGGTAGAAAGATATGAATAGAAAGAAATAGAGAGAGGAGCGAGAGGGAGATAGAGAGAAATAAAGAGATAGAGATATAGAATAGGAGAGATAGAGTGAGTTATATAGAGAGAAATAGAGAGATAATGCGATATAGATTAGAAATATAAAGATATAGGAAGTGATATATAGAAAGAGGTAGAGAGAGGGTTATATATAGAGAGAGAGAGAGAGTAGGAGAGATGGAGTGAAAAAGGGATGGAATGAGAGAGATTTAGAGATGATGAAATATAGATAGATAGGGAGAGGGGGAGGTGGGAAGATATAGATAGATGGTGCAAGAGTGAGAGATAAAGGAGGTGATAGAGATTAGTGGAGAGATAGAGGGAGAGAGTGAGATAGAGAAGGGGAGAGATATTTAAGAGATAGAGATAGAGATAGAGATAGGGAGGGGGAAATAGGGAGTGTGACTGTGTGTGAGAGAGTGAGAGAGATATAGAGATATAGATAGGGAGGGAGAAACATGGAGTGTGTGTGCGTCTATGTGTGACATGAAACCTGCTATAAGCATTGATGATCTGCCTAGAGCTGGAAGCCACTACAAAACCAGTCCATTCATAGTGAACATGTGATGCTCATGGTCCCCATTATTTCACTAAAAACACTCCTTGCTCCATCTCCCCATAAAGATGTCCACTAAGAAATGATTTAGGAAGAATTTCACATGCTGAATGTCGATAACTACAAATCAAACTAGCATGAATGACACATATTCAAGCCACATAGGAACACACATAACCACATAAAAATGAATGGGAAAGATCATTTCTATAATCTTGCATGTTTAAGGGGCACCCTCAGTCATTGATCACCAAGATTGGATTGTTGGATTCAAATATGACACATGTTCGACATAATTGTATAATATTATTTATATATTGTATAATAGAATACATAATATATAATATAAATATAATAAATAATATATAAATATTATATTTATTAATACATATTAGATTATTAGTATATTGTATAATATAATATAAATCTAACCATACTAAATAATATAAATAGTATTATTAATATATAGTATATTATTTTTATATTGTATAATAAAATATACATTATTAAACTACATATAACAAATAATATATAAATAGTATAGTATAATATATATAATAAATAATATATAATTTATATATTATATAACATACAATATAAATATAAATAGAATATAATATCTAATATAAATATATAAATAATTTCTTTATAATATATTATTATATTATGTATATATTGTATAATTTAAATATAAATATAATAAATAATATAGTAATATATATAATTCATGTCAACTAATGCTTAAACATGGTAATATTTATTGGGAATTTGTTGGAAATGGGGCCATGTTATCTTTGGCAAAAATCACTTTAAATTAAATGAAATATCTTTAATTTGTCTCATACTCCCAAGTGGGTTTAGTGGAGAACTATTTATTCCATACTAAATATAAGATGTAGGTATCTCCTATCAACTTGCTCTAAAGTATGTTTCATTAAGAAAGAAAGATTGACGTAATATGTTGTAGAGGACAATTGAGAACTACAGAGGGAGCCAAAATAAATGTATGTGAGGTGCTTTCCATCGGATTTATGGGTCCACATTTCGAATATGTATTTAATTTCATTACATTAAATTTTGTTTCCTGTCCCCTAGAGCTTTGAATACGTATCCTTTTTTAATTTCATGTCATTTAAAATGATGAACGAAAATACAACGATGGCTAAGATCATTTTCATCATCTTGCACACTTCTCAAAGGCTACAAACCATCGATGGTGAAAATTAGGTCAAGTATGTCCAAATAGGAAATGCCTTCAGCGTAATTATCATATATTACATAAAATATTAAATATAATATAATCTATAATAAATTTATTTGATTATTATATTTAATATTATATATAATGTAAATTATTAAATATATATTTTTAATAATATTTCATTATAAAATTATTATTTTTACTTATTTTTTTATATATAAAAATATATTTATTATCTTATATTATATAAACTAATAAATACAATATAATAGGTAATGAATATATATAATATATTTTTAATATAAAAATTGAAAGAGAGGTGGAGGGAGTGAGAGGTAGATGGAGAGAGAAAGAGAGATAAATATAAAGTAGAAAGGAGAGAGAGTAAGAGAGGGAGCGACACACTCCCTATTTCTGCCTCCCTATCTCTATCTCTATATCTCTCTCACACATACTCCATGTTTCTCGCTCCCTATCTCCATCTCTATATCTCTCTCTCACTCTCACACACTCCATGTTTCTCCCTCCCTATCTCTATCTTTATTGCTCTATCTCTTCTCCCTCTTCCCCTCTCTTTATTACTTATCTATATCACCTCATTTATCTTACTCTTGCCCCCTCTATCTTTATTTTCCCATCTCTCTCTCTCTCTTCCTTCTTCACTTCACCTCCCCCTCGATATCTCCCCCTCTCTCATTGTCTCCCTCTTTCTATCTTTATTTCTCCCTCTCCCTCTTCCCCTCTCCTTCCATATCTCCCTATCTATATATTTATCTCTCTCTCACCCCCTCTATATTTCCCAAGTTATATCTATCTCTCTATCTCTCCTTTCTATCCCAATATCTCCCTCTTTCTACCCCTATCACTCCCTCTTTCTCCTCTCTTCATTTCTCTCCCTCTCTTTCACTTATATACACATGAAATCTATGGTTCTCCCTCCCTATCTCTCTCCCTCTCTCTCCATACCTCTATCTAGCTCTATCTACCTATATCAAAATCTATCTATCTTCCTATCCCTCTTTACCTCTCTATATCTCCCTCTATATCTATTGATCTATCTCTCATTCTCCCCCCATCTCCCCTCTCTTTCTCCCTCTCCCTTCTGCTCTCTCTCTCTCTCTCACCCCTCTCTATCTCTTTCTATTCATATATTTGTCTACTTCTATCTCCATATCTCATTATCTCTCTTTGTATCTCTCCAACTCTTTCCTTGTCCATCTCTATCTCTTTATATCACCCTCTATCTATATATATCCCTCTCCCTCTCCATATTCATATATTGAGCTATCTCTAACTCTCCCTCTATCTCTATTTTGTTATCTCTATCTCTCTCTACCCCTATATCTCTTCCTCTATGTACCTCTCTCTATATCACTTCTTATCTCTATCTTTATATTTCTATCTCTCTGTCTCTCATTCTATCCCTATGTCTCCCTCTCTATATATTTATCTCTTCCATCTCTATATATCCCTCTCTTATCTCTCTTTATCTCTCTCTCCTCTCCATATCTCTCTCCTTCTCCATCTCTATCTTTATTTCTATAATCTCTCTCTTCCCCCCTCTATATCTCCCTCTTTCTATCCCTATCTCTCTTTACATCTTTCTATATTGCAAATATAACATGACCATGTTTGTAGTGGAGCACGATTAGCACTCCTCAATTGAGAAATTTGTTGCATAGATAAATTCATTTTCTAAATGGCCTACCAATTTACCTCATGTACTACACAAATGTATGTAAAAAATAAACTAGATTTTTTCCAAATTAACCTTCCACACTTGTTCGACATACCTATGGTACACCAAGGTGTGATAGCTAGTTTATTTTTATTTTGTAACACTTGATATCTATGGTATATGGATCTTAACTCACCATTATAATTGACAAGAGGTAAACCTTTCTTCTATTAGACTCATTAGTTGCATGCTAAGGGTACACTAGTACAAAAAAAATTGGTTTTTTATAGCTTAGGGAGCTATTTTTTAGAGGTAGGTCGGCCTTCATGTATTAAATACTATTTATATATTCCTTCTAAAAGCTGACCTAGAAGGGAGTTCTATTGGTTTTGTATTTAAGGAGGATCAAGTCATTGGTACATTTTGACCCATTTTTCGACGATCACGGATGCTAGGCCGAAATTTCGATGTTTCAAATGTCGTTGAAATTCTGACAAAATAATAGCGACGAATAGCCGTCGAAATTTTGACGAACGATTATCGAAAAACGGGTCAAAATGTACCAGTGAGTCCTCTCATTTGGACATCAATTCATTCGTTCAATTCACACCTTCCATAAGTAGTAATTCACACCTCTAGCAGAAGTTCATTCATCTAAAACTCGCATCTTAGCAACAACATGAGTTCGCCATTAAGCATCAGTTTACTTTCTCCCAGGTAGGTCGAGTTTCTTCAACAATAGATTCATTATAAGAAGTGTTTTCAATCATCTTAAAGAGAAGTAATATATGTCTTTGTATGAGAATCAACCATGCTTACCTAGGGCCTGATTATTTTGTATGCAAAATGTTGCTCTTATTCATTATATATATATATATATATATATAAGAGATAATTTCTTGTTGGGTTTTTCTCCCTCGAGTAGGATGGTTTTTCCAAGGTATCTTGTTGTGTTCATTGTCTCATGTGTTTCATTTTTTGTTTATTACATTTTTGATCTAAAAAGAAACTAACATGGTATCAGAGCAAGTTTAAGACAAGACCTAATTAGCTTTGTGTAAGCAGTAGAAGTCAACATCCTTGGAGTTATTCGCCTCCCTCTCACCCATCCATACAAATTAACAAAAGAAGGAATTAGAAGCTTAGTTGTTGTGTTTATATGATCACATGGGATTTCCATTGAATCTACACAAGGGTTTGGATGGGATAATACCAATCACATCTTTGTTGCAAGGGAGGTATTGACAGTTTGGAAAGAGTCACACTTCATGGAATTCTCAGGAATATTGGTTTACAATTGTTTCTGTTGAGTGTCTAATTGGATTGTAGATAAATATACATTGGCCTTGGAATACTAACATTTGGTCTTGCAGATGAAATCACTATGAATTAATAACCAGCCCCCTACATGTCTCATTCTAATGTTTCTAGTAATGTGTTTCGCTATAGAGATCATTGGATTAAAAGACTCCTTGAATTAAAAGTCTACACTCTAGAACTATGAGTGAGTCTGAAGGAGAAGCCATGTGGGTCTTTCTTTCATGTGTGTTGTTTTTTTTCTACAACAAGCTTTTGAGATAATTACACAATATTTTAAAGAATGGAGCTGTGACGATTGTTGAGTGTATATTTTCATTCGATGATGGATGTGTGTGAGTAATACAATGGAGGGAAAGTTATGGAGATCGAAATCTAAAAGGCATCACTGATTGGATATTTGTAGTAAAGAGATAAGTATTTTTATGTTTGTACTTTGAATAATGACCATGAATTTTTATGTAGTTAATAATAATTCATGCAATAACATTGGAATAGTGAATCGTGTATGCTTCATGTAGTGGTATGTAAATTTCTCTTTAGAGTGTTTGATTCTATGAACTATTATTAATCTCTCTAAAATTTAGGATGGATCAAGAAGTGAAAGAATGATGAGAGATTACATAAGGGATTTAAGGGAGGAAGAGCTTGAGGCATCCTGTGAGGAAGTCATGTTGGCTAGAGAAATGAACAAACATGGAGACATAGCTTACAACCATGAGATTGAGTTGGTGTCACATAACTTCACTGGAGATATCTCTCAAGGGCATAAGGTTGGGTTAGCCTTGGATGGAGAGTTTGCATCAACAAAGAAGATTAAGAAAGATGAAGACACTAAACAACGAAGAACCTATTCAAATTTTCATTGTGATTAGTTTCTTCAAAGAGGAGGAAATGACATTCAAAGGGAGTTAAATTCTAAGAATTCAAGACACAAATTGAGAGCATGTACAAGAAAATGATTAAGTTTATGAGATCATTCAATGGAGGGGAGTTCACTTCTAGAGGATTTCCTTGCAAAATTTGAGGTATGGATCAAGAGGGGGTTCTGTGACTCACTGAAAGAAGTGAAGGTGTCAAATAAGTGGGTTTTTGTGTTGCAAGGCCAGGTGCTAAAATCCTTGGAAGACCTCTTCAGCTATAGAGAATAGAATTGCACAAGAAAATCAATCTAGATTTAACATTGGTAGCTCCACAAACCTATTCAGAATAGGGTGATCTGGGATGAGGTCGAGAAGGACAGTCCTGAACTATCGCAAGTCAGTAGTGTTGGAGGTGTGAGTTGGAAACCATTCCTCTATGACAAGCATTGTAGGCAATCATGGAGAAGGAGCTCAGGAGGTTGATGCAAGCACTTGGAACTTCAAAGGGAGTCACATCATCATGAAGATTTGTTGTAATGTATATTTTTCTGAGACAAAGAAATATGAGATGAAAGCCCTTGTAGTGTATATTTCTCTGAGATGAAGAAATATGAGGTGAAAGCCCTTGTAGTGTATATTTCTTTGAGACAAAAATATGAGGTGAAATCCCTTGTAGTGTATATTTCTCTGAGACAGAGAAATATGAGGTGAAAGCCCTTGTATTGTATGTTTCTCTGAGACGGAGAAATATGAGGTGAAAGCCCTTGTAGTGTATATTTCTCTAACACATAGAAATATGAGGTGAAAGCCCTTGTAGTGTACATTTCTCTAAGATAGAGAAATATGAGGTGCAAGACCTTGTTCATCTCTGAGACTAAGATGAGGTGTGATGTTGAGAGACTCCATGATGACATCACATTGAGAGAATTTGTGATGAACCCTTGTACTTGTGTTTCTTTCCACACATGGGAGGAGCCATTGTGGATGTCATGTTGAGAGACTAAATGATGACTCCATTGTGGAAAATACCTCCCTAGCTAAGAGGGAGTGTTGGTGTTTTATATCTTAGGGAGCTATTTTTTAGAGGCAGGTAAGCCTTCATGTATTAAATAATATTTATATATTCCTTCGTAAAGCCGACCTAGAAGGGATTTCTCTTGGTTTTGTATTTAAGGAGGATCAAGTCCTCTCATTTGGACATCAATTCATTCATTCAATTCACATCTTCCATAAGCAACAATTCACACCTATAGTAGAAGTTCATTCATCTAAAACTCACATCTTAGCAACAACAGGAGTTTTCCATTAAGAAGTAGTTTACTTTCTCCCAGGTAGGTTGAGTTTCTTCAACAACAGTTTCATTTTAAGAAGTGTTTTCAGTCATCTTAAGGAGAAGTAATATATGTATTTGTATGAGAATCAACCATGCTTAGGGCCTGATTATTTTGTATGCAGAATGGTTGCTCTTATTCATTCGATATATATATAAGAGATCATTTTTTGCTGGGTTTTTATCCCTCAAGTAGGAGGGTTTTCCCTAGGTATCTTGTTGTGTTCATTATCTCATGTGTTGCATTTTCTATTTATTACATTTCTGATCTTAAAAAAAAACTAACAAAAACATCAATAAACTATTGAAAAAACTACTAAAAACTACTTATAAATTACTGAACTTGGTCACGTGACCATTAGTAGTTTATTGGCAGTTATATATAACGTGAAAATATTGATGACTAAACCATTTTTAGTCATTTATTGGTTCTTTTGATTGATTGATTTGGTAGTATATTTAGTCGTTGATTTAGTGATTGATTGCTATAATATGGTCACTTATTTAGTCATTTTTTTTTCACTATTATATTTAGTCGTTGATTTAGTCATTAATTGTTGTAATCTGGTAACTTATTTAGTCATTTTTTATTCACTGATATATTTAACTGGTCACTTATTTAGTTGTTGATTTATTCATTGATTGTTGTAATCGGGTGATCCCACAATACTAGTTTACAATTTTTGGCCAAATTGGACACTAAACTGATTTTTTCTAACTAAAAATGTTCACTTTCAGACACCTATAGCGGCTAAGCTGTGAGGAATTTGAAGATGATGCAAACTAGTGATTTTTGAAATTTCTTCTATAGATTCTAAATATATTTTTTTCAATTTTTTTGGAATTAGATTGCAGTTCTTTTTCCATCTCCTTTGAAAACTAGTTTTTTTCAATAAACACCAATTTTAAGGAGTGACGCTCACCGTATAACACTACTTTTTTTCCATGAAGGATAATTTTTTTTTTTTTTTTAATTTAGATTTTTAACTATGATATCCAGTGCTTCCAATTGGTTTCATAGTTTTTGATTGAATATTTTTTCTTTAATCAAGTTTGAAGTCAAACCAATTACAATTCACATAGGACCATATAATACATAATTTTTTTGTATGTATCAAAATTCAATTTATTTTTTTGGATCAAGGACTTCAATATCTAGTGCACTTATATTTTTCAATTTTTTTTATAATCTTCTATTTCTCCACATGTGCAGAACAAAGAGCTTGATTTTTGGTGAAAAACCTACATTCACAAGAAATAAAAAATAAATATAATAATCAAATTATATTTAATTAAAATTATACTTTTTTGGAAGCTTATTATAAGGATTACATACTTACAAAAAATAAATTTTAAATGAATTCATTTGATCCCCCAAAAGGTAAACCAAAAGTGGTTTTTTATCAACATTTTGATAGGTGTAAAGGAGACTCTGTTATAGGTATGGTTTAAAACTAGTGGGGTTCTATCCAAAGGGGCTTGGTCTAAGGTGGTTTGATCAAATCCTCTTCAATTGGAATCCTTTAAATGGAACTTTTCAAGGCTTAAATCATTATATTTTCTAAAAATATACAATTTCAACAAAAATTAGGATCTTCTAGAAAGTGTAAACCACTATTGTGGTAGCACCCAATCTGGTCACTTATTTAGTCATTTTTATTCACTGATTTCTATGCATTGGTAGTGTATTTAGTCAATAATTTTAATAATCATTTTGATCAACTTGGTAGTATATTTCGTCATTTTTATTCACTTATTTCACTAGTCATATATCTAGTCATATTTATTCAATTTAATTATTAATTGATGTTGAAATCAGTAGTATATTTAGTCATTTTAATTGAATGATATTTGAGGATTTAAGCATGAAACATAGAAATACACATCAATCATCAATTGCACACAATAAGATAGCCATTGAGAAGGAAAAAATGGTGAACTTTATTAATAAAAGAAAGGTGTTCTAGTTACAACTTAGAAATAGAGTATTACAATTATTATTTTCAATCACAAGACTGAAAACCTGGGTTATAATATTGCACATAAATGACTACAAGAAATAAACTTCTCCAAAAAACTTTTGCAATGACGAAAACACATGCTTGAAGCTCTTCAATGCGAGCACATGCCACTTTCTTCTCTTAAAACTTCTACAATGTGGGAAATCTTCCTGGAGCAAGTTGTAACATGTAGAATCCAAGGAGAGTGTTGATCATGTCCCATATATGAAGCTCTCTCCTTTAATGCAATCAACAATAACCCAGCTCGAATCTTTCCTCCTTTATATGAAACATGCCATCTGATATGAGCAACATAGTGCTTCCTTTTCTACCATGAATGAAACTACTCCTCAATACAACTAACCAAATTACTATTAGTCTCAATTCAGAAAGAAAAAAGTGCATTGTATATTGCAAGTTTACAAAAGTAAGTCCAAACACAGCAGAAAGATAAATCAATTAAAAAATTGTAGCCTTGTCAACAAATGCCTTAAATAGAGTGTTCAACATAGGCCTGCAATATGCATATTGAACCCTTGATTTCAAAACCTTGTTAAAAATTTAAGAAAGGTGATATGCTCAGATTATAGAATGAATTTGACATATTATAGAATGAAGGCTATCAACACTAACCAGACTGGAACAACATTATCAACATAAATTTCCTAGAAACCAAGCCCAAGAATGCCATTAGACTTGGAGAAGAAAAATGTCAACCTTGGTTCATGTGTTGTCTTAGTAAAGACCTGCACCATGAAAGAATCCATTTATACATATAAATTCCAAATTAAGTTGATGAGAAAAGATCTTTGATATCCAACTAGGAAGCCTTAACATCCAAAAATTATGAACCTGATGCTTCACAACAAGTTTCCCAACTGTGACATCATATTTACTTAATAAACTGGATATTGATCCACTACCATATTGGATCTCATAGGATTCTCCTTCACAAACAACAAATGATATATATTAATTGTTTAACCACTTCCTTAATATCCCCATGTAAGTAGACTAAACTAAGTGAGGTTGAGGGTTTGAAGTAGAGTACCATCTTCTTAGTATGTGCTTCACTTTGATCATGACTTGTATCTTGAATAAAAGTAGCAAGCTAGCTACATTGTAAAATCATTGTTAATCATTATTAAACTCATTGTTAGAAAAATAACCACAAAATCCTATTTAATTAAAATAATCCTTCTAGATATTTCAAAATAATATATTTCAATTAATTTCTAAGAGAGGTAATTTCATTATCCAAACAACCATCAATCTATTTACTGTATGTAATTTCCCAAAATTTAGAATTTGAATGTAATGAAAATAACCATAATTACCAAAGATTTGACACCAAAATGTAGTACAAAATGAATTGTTTGACAAAAAATGTGTTTCGATAAACCAAATATACCCTTGATATATTGATTTAAATAACAAGGAAAGATCAAATTGGAGACAATGAGATAACATTCATTAATTCACTTCAATAAACAATTGAAACTAGAATTCAACCACTAATTATAACTTCATTCTATTGATCTTCGAAAGGATTTTATAATACGTTTCAAAATTTTGTCCTGACTGACATGTCAAAAAGTGTCTTTTCAATTACCCACTTTTAACATAAATCAAAAAGTCTTAATTATCGTAGTTTACATAGGATTACATAAAAGCAATAAAAGATGAGAAGTGAAGAGAAATGATCAGATGTTGAAGTCCAGAGCACTCGAAAGATACGAAAGTCCATTACTCATAGTAAGGTATCCATGATCATTCAAATCTGGCAAGGTCCTCTCTCCATGATAGTATCTGCAAGGCTTGGTACTTCACTACAAGGCCTATTATTCTAGGGGAGCTAGATATGTCTGCTCCCATTGGTAAACCATGTAATCATGAGGCCATTTGTACTCCTAGATTTTTGGTGTGTTGGACAAGCAACTCTTCCATCTACTGTCTAATAACCTTTTGCTATCCATGATGAATTTTGAGTATCTAGCATCTAGTGCAATTGTTCAATCTAAGGTTAAAATGAGGTGGTAATATTTATGTCACCATCCTTCTATAAATTAGTGAGGTAGTTGGGAATAATTTTTCTAAACTCATCTATCCAATCCTTGGAGCCTTTTAGTTGATCATCACCCCTTAGTATCTTAGGCACGAACCACTGCTTTAGTCCATGAAATGAATCCATTCTTTCCTTGATCTTTTGTTCTTCTGCAAATATGTATTGAAATTCATTTGTGAGCATTCAGACCATTTGCTCAGTAGGCTTTAAAGTTGTGGGGGCCTCAACACTCCTTTGTAAAATTCTATACAAATTCGTTAAGGTGTGATGTACAAGTTGCCATTTCTTGAATAAGGGGTCCAATATAGGTACATGGGCCTTTATCTAATCAATTACTTGTGACAAGGAGACATAACATTCATATGCATTTTCTAATTTTTCCACAATTAGTTTAACCCTATGCTCTAAGATCTGTTCCAATACCTTGAGAGTTTCTCTCTTTGCTCTTTCCTTTGTTTCTTCATTGGTATTTTTCAACTTCTCAATTTCTTTTTTTAGCACATTTACTTGTTCAATAGTGATTGCACCTATATCAATATGGATGGTAGGGGGCTGGTATATTGTTAATTTTGTGCTTTGGAAAGGACCTACTCCCTTCAACTACTCTTTCAATTTCACATTTTCTATGAATAACCTATTCACTTCATCATTTAGATCAATTTTTTCTTTCTCATATTCTTCCAATCTAAGCTCCATAGCTTTAGTCGTATCCCTAGTAAACATTGTTGAGTGCATTGTCATAGTAGCTGCCTCCAATGTTGATGTGTCTTGAAGTGTATTTACCATGGTAGTCCCTCTCATTTCTTTTACAACATCAAGCAATCTTTGTTTTTCTTTTTCCAAAAGGCTAGGGTTTCAATTCTTGGATTGTAATCTGTACCACTCATTCCCTCATCTGAATTGAATTCAAAAACCAACGTGGGATCTTCTTGGATTCTTACTTGATCCAGTAAGAATATATTTTTTAACTCCATTCCAAGAATAATTAGTATATTTCTTTCTAAGATCAATTTTCTTGCTTCTTGGGGGCTAACAATAATTTCATTAATCCTGAGTTCTTCAAGAGTCTAGGCAACAATCTAGTCATGTTGTGAATCCTCAGTGCCCATCCTATTAATTTGCAGTCTCTCCTCAAATTATTTCATTTTCATCTTAAACCAAAAATTCTTGAACTCGGGAGTTTGAATAAATTCATCATCTTCAATAAATCTAAGGGAAACAATCACCCTTTCATCATCATGCACTTCTTGATCATTATGCCCATGTATATCCACTCTTTCTTCTAGTTTGTGAGCATTAGTTGCAAGCTTAGGAGGTGGTTGATCAACTTCATCATCTTTAAAATTCAAAAGTACATTGACTACATCTTTAGTACCCTACTCCTTCACTTATTTCATATGCCACTAAGGGGGTTACTCCATGTGTCTTCTAGCTTTTAGGACTTGGTTGCTCAAGGGATGCTTATGATTGTATTGTGGCAGTGTCTGGTAGGGGCTCTATGATTATAATACCACTTGTTTTGATGGGAAGCTTGGAGGGTTTTGAAGACTGACCCTCAGGTTTATTTTCTGCTTTAACATATAATCTTTCAAAGTTGTCAATTATTACGTTCATCCTTTTGATAGGATCCCTTTCTTCAACATAGAATCCTTGGAATCTAGTGTCCTTTTTCTTCTTCTCCTCCTCAAGACTCTATGATTTCCTACTTCCTCTTCCTCTGATAAAGTTCATCAAGTGTAAAGCAGTTTCTTATTACATCTTCTTCGTAATCCATTACATGGGTAATCCAAAGTTTAGTGAGAAGTGTCTGCTTTAAAAAATTAATACACCCTTCAGGATCAAAGACCCTTTCTCCTTGTGACTTAAATGAATACCACATCTTCAAATAGTTTTGTAGTTCTTCAAGAGTGTCAGACCGTACAGATATCTCCTTACATTCAGTTAGTTCAGGGAGGAATGTCCCCTTTTTTTGTCTTTTCATAACATCTTGCTCCATCCAGAACATTTCCACATAAATTCTAAAAGCGCAATTCGAATAGAAACAAATTTAGGTAAAACATGTGGTGCTTGAGGACACCCATAGACCCTTATTACTATTTGGTCTACTAAGAAGAACCAGTCACCGAAATTGTGAGTATGTCCCTGCTCTAGCTTCAATGCTAAAGGTCTTAATACTTGCATGATTTTATTAGGCAGTCTTGGTGAAATATGACCAAGAGTGGTCATGACCTTTATTACAAAATCATCTGAAACAAATTGCATAATCACCATTTTTACATCTACTATCCCAAATGTAACACCAATTTTGTACAGTCAACCTATTCCCTTCATCATCATTCATTCCCAAAAATATTCTTGTAGTCCATCTATTTATGTTTTGGTATAATATTAAATGATATAGTAGAGAGTATTTTTTGAAAGTGATGGGAGCTAAGTCTCTCTTACTTGAAAAAATCCCTCATGTAGCCCTTTCTCAATTTCAGTAGCAAAGTCATACTCAATGTTGACTTTAGGATTTTCTATCTTCATTGCCATCATCATGAGATAGGTTGGCATCCTCTCTTTAACATCTATTCCAAGCACTTGGCACAAAGCAAAATACGTTCTTTTGAAATATACTTGGAAGTCTTCTACGAAAAATGGCTCAATTTGGGAGGGAGAGATAGGTACCCTCCTATTGTTTACACCATTTTCATGTGTCAACGAAGTTCATCACTCTTGCAGGTTTTTCTCATTCTCCTATAATCCTCCTCACTTTTGTCCAAGTCGATCTTAGTGATAGCTTGCTTGTTTAACATAAAAAACTCTATAATTGCTTCTTTATTCAACACCACTAATGGTGAACCATTTGGCATTCTTATGGTCCTAGTAGTTGGGTGATAATATTGTGCCAATACTTTAATAAACTCAACATCTATGAAGACATTTGGGACTATCAATTTGGCCAAATCTAAGGTCCAAGGATTCAAAACTGGAATCTTGTCATCCATTTCTTCATAGAAGTACCAAAATAGATCCCACCCTGAGATAGGGATAATTGGGTATCTACATCCATGGGATTTACCTCTAAACACCTTTCTCAATTCTTTTTTTGTAGAATTAGGTAACACATCTAAATGGATTTTTGTAGGGACCTCTTCTCACTTTTAGAAATTGTGGAATCTTCCTTTTTACTCACATGTTGACTTCTTTTGGGTGGTGTTGATGATGTTTTCTGTACATCAACAACTCAGACAAAATATGAAATCCTATCTCTCTTGAAAGGTAAATCTCTATTAGCAAGCCTCAAGAGATAACCCCAAGGTCTCTAATGTCAAGTCTTGACAATGCATAAACAACTCAGTGATAATAAATGTGAAAATGTTGGTAATCACAATGGGACCTTACTACAAGAAAATATTGAATCTCTAATTTATCAGATCTAACAATATGATGATACTTCAATCCTAAATCTAACCCAATGGTAAAAGAAATAAAAAAAGATATCAGGTTTCAAAGAGATTTCTAGATTAAAACTACTCCTAAGATTAACAATGTAAATGATAAAACACTCGAAATGGACCAATCCCTCAGAAATTGATTTCTACTTGACCTATATGAATCTGCAATCTTATAGAAACAATGCAATCTTCCAAGGTGTTAAAGATTTTTAGATCATGAACATTCATTCAAAACAACCCTATTGCAATTGAAATGAATAAACCTTCACAATTGAAATAAGCACAACGAATATAAAAATCCAGGCTAACTTTGCAAAGCAACTAACAATCAGTTGGTTGCGAAAAGTATGGAACAGGTATTGCTGCAACACTTCAAATATCAAACCATAAACATCATTGAATCAAATCTAATCCTAAATATCTAGAATCAACCTTCCTCAAAGAAATTTTAGAGATAGAATAACAAGAACCATGCAAGATAAGAAGAACACAAGTATGGCACCAAATCACAATGTCATTACTTGCATCAAATTATCCACTGAAGCAACAATTCCAGTTTTTTGTTATAGTATTTTCTTGAGATCACCTACTTTCTAACTCTTTCTCTACTTAATTCGCTATAGTATCAACTATCTCTCTATTTGTCTATGTCTCTACTTAACCCTTACAAATGAGGAAAAATGCCATATTAATAGAAACCCCCAAACCATATCAGCATTGCTAGGTTTTACAATAATATTTGGCCACAAAATGAGTCGGCCAAGAGAAATTCAAAATGAAATAAAATATGCATTAAATTCATGAAATTCATCTAGGTCGGCGTGGGATCTCCAATGCATGCAAAATAATAGGGAAGCACAAATCTCGATGTGGCCCAACATTAACTATCTTCCCCTTTGTCTTTATTTCGATCCATCCTACCATGCACCATCAAAAGCACCTTGTCCAAGTTGGCCATAGGTGGTAAAGGAAAAACCTTAAGTCGACTCTCAATTAATGTAATATCTTTCCTTGATTGTTTCACCGATTTATCCCACTCAACCTTATATGTTGGATATTTATCAATCATAGCAATATAGGTGGCCGCATCATCCAAGTGGTGTTCAGTAACAGGATCATCACCAGCTGGAGCATAAAAATCTTACCACCATTTCCTCAACTGCTCCAAGCTCAAATTCTTAGGTGTAATCTTTCTTCTCCCCCACATTATCTCAAAGAAAGCAATGCATCGATTATAAACACCAGTTAGAGTATCTTCAATTTTCCTCCTCTTTCTTCACATTAAAAAATTAGATTGATTCAATTGGAAGTTGAGAAAAATTCTTCTTTCTAACCTCATATTCATCACTACAGTTGGCCCAGTAGTCTTCCAAATCAACCTTGTGACTATATTCTCTACTGGCCCTCTTTTGTGGTTCACCTATTATGTCAAATCTAGTTCTCTTGGAATGGAAGGACAAAAAAAGAGCACGCATATCCTCTTCTAAAACCTGAGCTGAACTAATGGAAGGGAATGCCTCTCAAGTGCATACCCTCAAAGGGAAGTCTCCACCAAAACCAGTCTTATGCTTATCCCTTTTGACAATAGCATCAAAATCACATATCTTTCTAGTGACCTCCAAAAGTAAAATATGATCAATGGGATACCTTGGAAGTTAATAAGGAGCCCTTTGACAACCATCAATCCTGATGTATGAGAAGGTTGGGAACTGAATGTACCAAGCCCCATATTTCTTGATGAGCTCCTTGGCTTGATCTGAAATTCTTATGTGTTCTACACCTTGAAGTAATCTGGTGATATGCATGGTGAATGCATCATTTACCCTTCTATAGCTTGAGCTTCCCAAGTGCAATTGAGGGTAAACCTCATAGATTACATCCTATCCAAAGATTCCCCTTGTGCTTAATCCTCTATAGGGATGAAATCTTGCAAGTGAATAAACTAAGTACGAGGTCATTGTGAAGGTCTTGGTTTGTAGCACATTGGACAATTTCTCATGAATCACCCTAATTATGACACATACCCAATGATAGTTGATCTTTTCATGTTCCATCCTCACAATAACATGGAACATCCAATTTTCAAACATATCTACTCCTTTTAGACCAACCACCCTGCTAAGAAGAGTAATGGCATCATAATATTCATTCTTGAACTTTGCTCTGAACAACTATTTGGGAAGTTTAGAATAGTGAGATTTGGGCTTCTCCAGCCAGGAATTGATAAGTTGCAATGATTTAATAGTCTCCTCTTCATAGTACCTCTTAGCTGCTTCCATGTTGAATGCTACTACGTGAGACCTATCTAGCATGTCAAAGGTCTGGGCTATGGAGACAGGATTCAAATTTTCCACAATCCTCCCTTGAGGACCAATTATTCTTTGTGTATCCTGGTCATAATGTCTGGCACACTCAAGGACTAACTCATAACATTACACTGTAGAGGGAAAACTAGCTACATGTGCCAAGCCTAACTCCATCATTCTTTTGGTCACTGAAGGAAGATCATGTGCTACCATTCTGCCTTTAAACTCTTCATAGTTCCATAGTCCAACATTTGTGTCTGTTACTTCTGACCATATAGAGGTGATCTTGCTCTCTAGGATTTTTCTCTTGACATCCATCCTGATTCTCTCAAATTCAGATACAGAAGACCCCTCCATATCACTCTTAGTCTTGCCATCCATTACCTTGCTAGATTCAGCCTACACTCATCAAAGGAAACCATAGTAAAGATCACACAAATAAAGGTTAATCAATCAAAATCATCATTAAAATGAAGCCCTAATAAGTAAGGTGTCATTAAATTTCATATAGAATGATCATATTAAAATTTGGGTTTCAGGTCCACCTGCGGAATTCAAGCCGAGGAGGAATTTCGGAGAATTTTGGGCCAAATGGATTCCAGCGAAATGAATATGAAAACACCTATTAGCAACTCAATCTGATCATTATCAATCAAGAAACAATATATGTGATCTCAAAACAACACCAATTAATCATAAAATGTATAATCATCCATTACCAAGTCATGCTATTTCATATTTGTTCACATTCCATTAGATTCTAGGAAAATCTGCATGGGATGAATTTCCGCGAAGGAGGAGACATTTTGCAAATTTTGGAAAAACTAGGGAACAAAGGATTTTGGTAAAATTCGGAGTCGAAGGAAATCCATGAGGAAGATAAATCTCCAAAAGCCTGCAAACTTCAAGAAAACGAAGAGGACTGGAAAATTCAGGGAAATCCACTAGCACACAAAAATCCTGAACTGAGGAAGAAACCCGAATATCGGCCTTGAATCACGATTTGGCTCAAATTGATGAATCAACCATAAATTTTAGGTACCTAGGCCTGCGACAAGTTTGATATGGACCTTTTACAGATTTTATTTGAATTCTAGGCCAATTCAAAAGCAAACTAAGGTGAAATGGTGATGCCCTAGGTATGAAACTCCATAAATCCACCATTAAAGCATAGGCAAGCTCAGGATTCAATCATTGCAACTGCTAAATCCTTACTAGGGGTATTCACGGCTCACAAGCAAGTTATCTCATGATGCGAATGAAAGAGTGAACTCGAAACTTGCTTGGGAAACCAAGAATCAAACAGTATTATGCAACCCTAGCCATGAAAATGCTCAAACATGCAGAAATTTGAACTCCAAGCAAGCCAAAAATGCCAAAGCATTGCTAACATTCATCAATCAAAAGAAAGGAAATCATATACGTACCATGATGAAACAAAATCAATCCCAAAAACAACAAATGTGATTCTAATGGCACTCTACAAAGATCAACTACAATAACGCACAAGAAATCACCACCAAAACCCACAATTCGCAAACTCAATGCTCCAAATCAAATCCAATACTGCAAGAATGCACTCCTCAACTCAGTGGAACAAAAGAAATAAAACATAATGGCACAAGAGTCCAAGAAATTGACCAAATATACCCCTTACACCAATACGAATGACATTAATGCCGTCAACAAGACAAGTTGGAGAAAATCCGAAAACCCGATGGTAGAGCGAAATTCGGAAAAATCTAGCCTATGCGAAATTCCGCGAAGACCAGAAATCTTTGAACCACAAAGTTCAGCCGAAGTTTGAGCAGGATCCGGGAAAATCTGGCTAGGGTGGAAAATCCAGAACTAGGGAGAAAACCCGAACTTTGCTCAGAACTTAGGTATTTCAATGTGCAACTTAGGGGAATCACTTAGGAAAACAAGATAAAAAATTAGGCTCGAGCCGAAGTAAGATAAATCCTCAAAATCAAAGGGCCAAGACACCAAAAATCAAAGTGAAAGAGGGTCCTTGCTTTCAGCAAGGCGTGTGTGCAAAAAATGCACAACAAATGGCGACTTTTTCTGGGAAATGCTCCAGAGCATTTGTTGATGAATAGGAATCAAGAACCCATAATCTCTAGTTTTAGTGTCACTATCAAACAAACAAATCAAAATGCAAAGACTAAAGAATCAGAACCAAAGGTAGACCGAACCTTCCATAAACTGAAAATCCAAGTGTGTGCCTATGAGTTATGTTCCCTCCTTGAGCTACTGTAGAAACCAAGTTCAGTCATAACAGGCTACGTAAAGATTCTAACTTCAAAAGGAACCTGGATAGAGCCTTGCTGCCAGTCAGGAGTCTATATCCCCAATGAGGTTATCACTGTGACTCTCCCGAACATAACTCTATTGCCAGTTAGGCATCTATAGCCTCGATAGAGATATTCAGATACTCCTGATAGATTGAATTCATTTGATTTTCAATATTTTCTCTTTTTCCTCCTTTTGATATATCTTTTCTTTGTCACTTTTCATTTCAATCTGTGAACAATGAAGTTCACACTCAGGGCTAAGAACCATAGTGGTGCTGAAGTAGAAATAGGATTTTTCACCTGACAAAACTTCACAAGGATCCTACGGCAACATCAGGATTCTTAAGATATATAAAAGGTATATGATTTCAAAACACTTCAGACTCGAATCAAACCAGTGACCCATCATCCTCAATTTAACATTTAGACTACTTGATGATAACACAGACCTTAACCATCCTTTCGAGACACATGACTAAAGTCCACCAATTAAATACTTAGAACAATCCCAAATAATGATATATTTTCCATGCAGGTGCAACACATCTAGAAGAAAACAAGAAAACCTCCAAAGCAAGAGTAGAGAAAAACACACTAAACTGAAAGCAAACCTACACTAACCAAAACAAACAAAAGCAAAGTAGAAAGGGAAACCTACTCTAACCAAAGCAAAGTGAAGCAAACAAAATAGGAAGGAAACCTAATCTAACTATATATAGGAAAAGAGCTGAAGACAACTCAAGACTAGAAATAATGCTTCAAATAATGCCCATTGATAGGCAGTGGGATATCCTCTCTAGTGAGAGTTTTCAAATGAAAAGCATTATCACCCAAGATCTCTGAAATCTGGTAAGGGCCAAGCCAAAGTTTTTCAAATTTTCCATGTGCCCCCTTATGTTCATGAGATTTATCCCAGTAAAGAACCAAGTCAGAAATCCTAAAAGATTTTACCTTGGCTCTTCTATCAAACCACCTTTTCTCTACCCCCTGATGTTTAGAAAAGTTCTCCAAGGCTTCGTCTCTTTTTTCCTCAAGGTGTAACAACTAAGCAAGTCTAACCTCACATTTATCCCCCTCATCATAATATTCATTAATGAACTACAAGGTGGGGATTTTTAACTGAATAGGAAACACAGGCTCCAACCCATAAACTAGGTGGTAAGGGGATATTCCTATGGAAGTCTTATGTCTTGTACGATCTGCCCAGAGAGAAAATCTGAGTTGAGTGTGCCAATCCTTAGGATTTTTTTCTAACAGTTTGTGCATGATAGTCAGGAGATTTTTATTGGAAGACTCAGCCAAACCATTACCCTCAAGGTAATAATTGGATGAAAACTTAATGATAATTCCATGATCAAAGGCCCAGTTAGAAAACTTCAATGATGCAAATGCAAGACCATTATCACAAACCAAAAACATAGGACACCCAAAA
This sequence comes from Sequoia sempervirens, assembly GCA_007258455.2. Taxonomy (NCBI): domain Eukaryota; kingdom Viridiplantae; phylum Streptophyta; class Pinopsida; order Cupressales; family Cupressaceae; genus Sequoia; species Sequoia sempervirens. The sequence goes on along the minus strand of VDFB02283953.1, from coordinate 146,933 downwards.
CGATTGATAATACCTAATTTGATGAAATTAATTACCACCTTAGAAGTACATTGCTTGCAAGCAAGGGACTTAGTCCATCTTGTAAAATAGTCAGTGATAGTAAGGATATACCTATGACCTATAGAGGAAGGCAGATTGATTGGACCTATGAAGTTCATCCCCCACGGTGTGAAAGGTTTTACCTCAAAAACTAGTTGGAGTGGGAGTGCTGCATACTTCTCCCTGGTTGCTACAGTCTGACACACATGACAAGTTCTGGCATGGTTGTGTGTGTCCTTGAATAGTGTAGGCCAATAATAACCAGATCTCAGAATCTGGTTCACTATAGAAGGGGTTGATCCATGGCCTGTACCATATCTGTTGTGAAATTCCAACATCACTCTTTCAGATTCTGCCTTTCCTAGGCACCTTAAGTAAATACCATCATGATTTTTCTTATATAGAACAACTCCCTTCAACATAAAATTGTCACTCCTTAAGCGCAATTCCATTCTCTGTACTGCATTAATATGGTTAGGGCATCTTTGAGTCAGGAGATAGTGAACGATATTATCATACCATTCCCCAGGAGAAACATCTTCTAAATTGTAATGCTAGGCTACAAGATCAGGGCCTATTTTCGCCATTGTCTTTGTAAGTCCTTGCCTTCTTACTAGCTTCATGGGTTGAATCTCAATGTTGTATTCTTGTAACATAGTTACCCACTTAGCTCTACGCTCTCCTAGCTCATTCTACATCAACAACAACTTAACCGAAAGATTAGGAACTATTGCAAAGATTTTGTTTTTGAGGATATAGTGTCTAAATTTCTGTACAACTATGACTAAGGAATAAGCCTGATTTTCCACACTTGGGTACCTTAGCTCTGCATCCTTCAATGGTGCACTCATGAATGCTATGGGATGTTCATTTCCTTTGTCAGATTTTTGAGTCAACATAGAAGCACATGAGTGATCAAAAGTAAATGAATATATATAGAATGGATTAGCATAGTCTGGACTCACCAAAACTAGAGATTTAGCAATATCCCTTTAAATATCTCTGCAAATGCTTCATTTTCTTCTGTATTCCATTCAACTTTGGCCTCCTGCTTCAACATTGCATTTAGTTGCTTGACTATTTCTGCGAATCTAGTGATGAACTTCCTCACAAAGTTGATCTTGCCAAAGAATGATTTCATTTCTTTCTTGCTAGCAGGTGGTGGGATCTTGAGTATAGCTTCCACTCATTTTGGATCAATGGAAATTCCTTTTCCAGAGATAACATGCCCCAGCAGTTTACCCTTTGTAACTCCAAAGATACATTTCTTTGGATCGAGAGATATACCAAACTCTGCATTTTTGAAACACCTTGCACAAATCTGTGATATGATCACCTCTCCTCTTGGAAAATACTGTCAGATCATCCATATAAATGATTATGCACTTTCCAATTATGTATTTAAAGGCAATGTCCATGGCTCTTTGGAATGTGGCTCCAACATTAATCAAGCCAAAGGGCATCCTCCTATAGGAAAAAGTGCCCCACTTGGTGGTGAAAGTAGTCTTATGCTTGTCCTCATACTACACCATGAATTGATTGTATCCTCAATAACCATCCAAGAAAGACATCATCTGAGATCCATTGAAAATCTAGAGTACTTCATCCAGTGAGGGTATTGGATAATTATCCTTTTCTGATGCCCTGTTAAGGTTCCTGAAATCCACACATAGCCTAATTTCACCATTTTTCTTGCGCACTGGAACCAAGTTTGCAACCCAAGTTGAATGTCTTACTAGAAATATGATTCTGGTAGATAGCAGCTTCTGCACTTCCTTTTGAATTACTGGTTCCAGTAGAGAATTGATGGGCCTTTGCCTCTACCTGAAAGGTTTGCTCCTGGATTGAGAGGGATAGTATGAGTTATGATTGATGTGTCATAGGTCTTTAAGTCTTCATAACTCCAAGCTATCACATCTAGATATTTATGTAATGCATCAATTATTCCTTTCCTTTCTTCTGGAGTGCACACTTTACCAATGAAGACATTCTTGACATCATCCTGAGTCCCCATATTATACTTGTCACATTGTCCATTGATGGACTCTTTCTTGGCATCCTATTCTTGATCCCTGACCTTATCCAGATCAAAGATCCTTTCTAATTGCACCATTCCTCTGGGAATAGTATTAGTCTTTAGATTGATTACCCTTTCCAAATCCATCTCTACTTCTTGGAGTTCAGTTTCATCAATAATTTGAGAAGCAAAGACATTTGAGCTTGTAATAAAATCTAGAATATGCTTGTCATCTTCAAATACCTGGAAGTTGGTAATGTTGTCAGGTACTGAAGGTACTAGGGTCAGTTCCACCGTAAACTTCTTCAATCCAAAAAGAGACAGAGGTTGCAAGGTACGGGTTTCCTGAGCAAGAGAATCTGCTATTTGATTCTTACATCGTGGAATCAACTGAATGTTGAAGGCATCAAATCCTTCAATAAGGTCCCATACTCTATGTCTATAATTGGTCATTCTTCTGTCATGACAAGAGTACTATCTCCTAAATTGCTTTACCACTAGCTTAGAATCCCCAAAGACTTGCAAAATCTTAACCTTTTTATTTAATGCCATTAACAACCCATGAACCAAAGCCTCATATTCTACTACATTAGTTGTACAATAAAATTGAAGTCTATGAGCAACAAAGAAAGTCTTACCTCTTGGACTGATTAGCTCAAATCCTACCCCATCTCCTTGCTTTGATTTGGATCCATCAAATCTTAAAGTCCAACAACTAGCAACTGCAAACTTCCTTGCTATATCTCTTGCAATGTTTCTATTGGATGGTTCTTCAGAAAGCATCACCCTTTTCCCTTTGGGATCCTTTTGGACATTCTGGATATTAATTTTGACTATTGGAGTGGGGTTGATACATTTCTATATTTGTTCCACTGCAACCTAGCACAAGAAACAGTCCAATTCTAAATGGGAGGCATTATGCACCCTGCACCAATTGGGCAAGAGTAGTTCTCCAAAATTCATTCCTCTTCCTAACTGAACCTGATCTTCAATGCACTTTTGAATGAATTCTTGGAAACTTTCTAGCAAACCCAACTGACCATCTTCTGGATCACCATCATTTTCAACTGGTTCCACCAAAGCTTCAGTACCACTGGATTCTACTGTGAGATCAACAAGAATTGTATGTAACATGAGGACTTCCTCTACATCTAACTCCTCAAAAGGGATTGCAAGCACATAATTACCCATACTTACTTCTGATATCAAAATTTCATTAGAGGTATTATGATATTCTGTGATCATGTATTTCATTTCGGGTTCTCTTTCAATTCTAATTTGGTTTGGCATTCCCTTATAGGGAAGCCACATGCGAGAGTGATCAGTTGAGACATATCCATTCAAGGCCCTGGTAAAATCTCTTCCCAAGATTAGTCCATAAGCATCAGGTATATCAGCCACCTGTATATTAATAACCTGTTGAACTCTAGGATCAAAAGCAACCTACATATGAATCATATTTAACTCCCCTACAACATTAACTTCAGTTCTATCCAATTGTGTAACTTTCTTTTGGGAATCAACATGAGTAATACCCATAGCTCTATAGACACCAAAGGGCATTACATTGGTGGAAGCACCTGAATCCAACAAACAATTATGCAAGTTCTTCCCAAATATACGAACAAAAATTAGGAATGGAGGAGTGTATGTTTTCCCTTGAAACAGAGTTAAGGGAGTATCCACTTGAGCAACTTGAGTTTTGTCCTTCTCTTTTCCCTTATCTCCAGGAGGCATGTGGACTTGATTATGAGTATGATTTTTCCTTCCTATTGATTGAGAGCTAGATGCTTTATTGACTCTTTCACTAACATATTTATCTTCTGATATAGAATTTGCATTATAAGCTCCTAGAACTGCATTTCTAATGGTTGGAACTCTTAATAACTTCAATGCAAAGAGGCTTACCTTTAGTTTTCTAAGTTTTTCAGCAACATACATGGCCAATTGTTCCTCACTCAAATCAACAGGGGTCTCCTTTGGGTATTCCATCACCTTGTCCTTGTTTGCATCAACACCTCTCCCTTTTGGCAGGTCCATATGTCCTTGATTTTTGAGATAAATATTGCCTAGACACCTGAGGAAGTGACAGATTATTGCTAGCATTAGGATCTGGAGGCACAGTGAAGTTTTTCGATGGAACGGAAGTGGTGAAGGGGCCTCTAACCTATGGATGTATGTGTGGAAATTCCTTCAAATCATACTTCTTGACAGGTCTCTGGAAGGTCTGTACTTCTTCAACATAAGCCTCTTCTTCATCCTTGGGCCCATTGTCATTCACTAGATTCTCATCAAATAACTGCGTAATTTCATCTCCATTGCACACCTGGTCTACCTCTTCCTTCAGCTGGTCAGATTCTTCTTCAGGTACATTTTCCTTACTTTGTGGAAAAGGAGCATGATTCAGTACCAAAACTAATGAATCATAGGGAGTAGATGGCACTATTTCCTGACTACCTGCATTATTCTCCACTTTGTACTGGAAAATTTAGGCTGCTATCTGGAACTCCTGACAATCTAACTCAGAATGTTAACTCATTTTATGGAGCCTACACCATCCTAATAAAGCAACCTCAACTAAATATACACCATTAGGAGGCTTCTCTTGATTAACTCACTGATTGACAGGATGATTGACTGGTTGATCCAATAGGGTGGGGACTCCTCCTTGTTAGGTCTCGTATTCCAAGTCCTGTTCTATCTGGGTGGCTGCCTCCTATTGAACCCTTGTCCACCACCTTGCCCTCTATCAAAATTTTGGCCTGAGGATTGTCCTTTATCATAATTCTGTCATCTGTCATTATTATACCCTCTGTCATTATTATATTGTCTTTCGTTGTTATATCCTCTTTTGTTGTTATATCCCCTTTCAAGATGTTTCCCTCTATCAAAATGTTGTCCCTGTTGGTTCTCTCAATTTTCTCTGCTCTGATTGGACTGTATATTTCTTTGAGCTATCATAATTTTGTCATCTGTCATTATTATATTGTCTTTCATTGTTATATCCTCTTTTGTTGTTATATCCCCTTTCAAGATGTTTCCCTCTATCAAAATGTTGTCCCTGTTGGTTCTCTCAATTTTCTCTACTCTGATTGGACTGCATATTTCTCTGAGCAGCTTGCAACTGACTATTCTGGTTCCTCAAATAAGTTACCTCCATATTTAGCTTCTTCACTTGTTCAGACAATTCGTCCGGTCTCTCCTTGTCAGGATTACTTTATGGACGATGATACACATTATTTTTGGAATATCCTACTGCAGTATTGGCATTCAATGATTGGTTTAATACTTCAGAATTCTGCAGATACGTGGGAAAACTAGCCTGAGGCTGTGTATGAAGAGGTTGATTTACATTTTGCTGAGGGTAGCTAATTTTGGGTGAAACTTGTCTCATAGGAGGTCCTGGGTGAGGGACCAGAGGCAATTGGGGTATTGGATTCATGATAGGAGTGTGTTAGCTAGAACCTAGTTGAGAGCTGGGACTTATCTAGGGTGAGCAGTGGGTCCTAATGATAGTAAAGGCCTAGAAAAATGTTGCCTTAAAGCAATGCTAACCTTCATAGTCTCCACGTATGCATCAAGTAGATTATCAGGAGGATTGTTTCTCCACTTCATAAAGGTAGCTGTCAGACTATCAAGTCCCTCATAATAGACTTCTAAAGCAATTGTTTCATTAGCAACATAGGGAGCCTGCAGTCGGGTATAAGCACGATGAAACCGGTTGTTAAAGGACCCTATAGGCTCATGGAATTCTCTCTTAACATTAGTGAATTGAAGATAGAGCTCATTGGGACTAATGGGAATCCTAAAATTATGCAAGAATGCAGTCTCTAGCTTAGTCCAATTTTAGATAGACCCAATAGGTAAATGATTGTACCAATAGAATGCATCCTCTCCCAATGAATAAGGAAATAGTCTCAATGCTACATCCTCATGATTGATTCCTCTATCCTTAAGGCCAGTTTGAAAGATCCTGATGTGTTCCTTAGGAGTCCTATTGGGATCATTATCATGGAACTTTGAACAAAAGTGTTCAGGGTTCTTGGGCATGACATTGTAACTGGGGAAGCTCAATGGAGATGGGTTATTAGATAGGAAAGCCATTGGTGGAGGTGGGGGTGGTAATGGCTGATTTATGACTGGCTGAGGTTGTGGAATGGGAATTTTCTTAGAATCAGACTCAGATGAACTTGATGAAGATGGAGATGATGGAGATGACAGAGGTGGATGGGTGGATGATGATTCTCCCCTTTTGTTGGTCCTTCTTTACCTTGTAGGGACTGGTAATTCTTAAAATTCCTCCTCTCTTGGAGTAGATCTGGTTCTTCTTTTGAATCTTTCAGGAGAGATGTCATTCAAAAACTGATCCATCTTGCTTATTCATGACCTCCTCCTAGCGCCAATCTATTGATGATGTTTTATGCACAGCAACAACTCATACAAAATATGAAATCCTATATCTCTTGAAAGGTAAATCTCTATCAGCAAGCCTCAAGAGATAACCCCAAGGTCTCTAATGTCAGGTCTTGAAAATGCATAAACAACTCAGTGATAAATGTGAAAATGTTGGTAATCACAATGGGACCTTACTACAAGAAAATATTGAATCTCTAATTTATCAGATCTAACAATATGATGATACTTTAACTCTAAATCTAACCCAATGATAAAAGAAATAACAAAAGATATAAGGTTTCAAAGAGATTTCTAGATTAAAACTACTCCTAAGATTAACAATGTAAATGATAAAACACTCAAAATGGACCAATCCCTGAGAAACTAATTTCTACTTGACCCAGATGGATCTGCAATCTTATAGAAACCGTGCAATCTTCTAAGGTGTTAAATATTTTCAGATCATGAACATTCATTCAAAACAACCCTATTGCAATTGAAATGAATAAACCTTCACAATTGAACTAAGCACAATGAATATAAAAGTCTGGGATAACTTTTCAAAGCAACTAACAATCAGTTGGTTGCGAAAACTATGGACTAGGGATCACTTCAACACTTCAAATATCAAACCATAAATATCATTGAATCAAATCTAATCCTAAATATCTAAATATCAATTTTCCTCAAAGTAATTTTAGAGATAGAATAACAAGAACCATGCAAAATAAGAGGAACACAAGTATGGCACCAAATCACAATGTCATTACTTGTATCAAATTATCCACTGAAGCAACAATTCTAGTTTTTTGTTACAGTATTTGCTTGAGATCAACTACTTTCTAACTCTTTCTCTACTTAATTCGCTCTAGTATCAGCTATCTCTCTATTTGTCTATGTCTCTACTTAACCCTTACAAAAGAGGAAAAATGGCATATTAATAGAAACCCCCAAAATATGTCGGCCTAGCTAGGTTTTACAATAATATTTGGCCACAAAACAAGTCAGCCAAGAGAAATTCAAAATGAAATAAAATATGCATTAAATGCATGAACTTCAACCAAGTCGGCCTGGGATCTCCAATGCAGCTCGAACCAATGCATGCAAAATAATAAGGAAGCAAAAATCTCAATGTGGCCCAACATTAACTATCTTTCACTTTGTCTTTATTTTGATCCATCCTACCATGCACCATCAAAAGAACCTTGTCCAAGTTAGCCACAGGTGGTAAAGGTAGAACCTTAAGTCAGCTCTCAATTCATGTAATATCTTCCCTTGATTGTTTCACCGATTTATCCCACTTAACCTTATATGTTTGATATTTATCAATCACAACAATATAGGTGGCTGCATCATCCAAGTGGTGTTCAGTAACAGGATCATCACCAGCTAGAGCATAAAAATCTTGCCACCATTTCCTCAATTGTTCCAAGCTCAAATGCTTAGGTGTAATCTTTCTTCTCCCTGTCATTATCTCAAAGAAAGCAATTCATCCATTATAAACACCAGTTAAGGTATCTTCAATTTACCTCCTCTTCCTTCACATTAAACAATCAAAATGATTCAACTAGAAGCTGACAAAAATTCTTCTTTATAACCTCATATTCATCACTATAGTTGGCCCAGTAGTCTTCTAGATCAACCTTGTGACTATATTCTCTACTGGACCTCTTTTGTGGTTCACCTATTATGTCAAATCTAGTTCTCTTGGAATGGAAGGAAAAACCAAGAGCACTCATCTCCTTTTCTGAAGCCTGAGCTAAACTAATGGAAGGGCATGCCTCTCCAGTGCCTATCCTCAAAGGGAAGTCTCCACCAAAACTAGTCTTATGCTTATCCCTTTTGACAATAGCATCAAAATCACATATCTATCTAGTGACCTTTAAAGTTAAAATATGATCAGTGGGGTACCTTGGAAGTCGGTAAGGAGCCCTTTGAAAACCATCAATCCTGATGTATGAGAAGGTTGGGAACTGAATGTACCAAGCCCCATATTTCTTGATGAGCTCCTTGGCTTGATCTGAAATTCTTATTTGTTATGCACCGTGAGGTAATCTGGTGATATGCATGGTGAATGCATCATTCACCCTTCTAGAGCTCGAGCTTCCCAAGTACAATTGAGGGTAAACCTCATAGATTACATCCTATCCAAAGAATCCCCTTGTGCTTAATCCTCTGTAGGGATGAAATCTTGCAAGTGAATAAACTAAGTACGAGGTCATTGTGAAGGTCTTGGTTTGTAGCACATTGGACAATTTCTCATGAATCACCCTACTTATGACACCTGCCCAATGCTAGTTGATCTTTTCCTATTCCATCCTCACAATAACATGGAACATCCAATTTTCAAACATACTTGCTCCTTTTAGACCAACCAACCTGCTAAGAAGAGTAATGGCATCATAATATTCATTCTTAAACTTTTCTTTGAACAACTGTTTGGGAAGTTTAGAATAGTGAGATTTGGGCTTCTCTAGCCAGGAATTGATAAGTTGTTGTGATTTAACATTCTCCTCTTCATAGTACCTCTTAGCTGCTTCCATGGTGAATCCCACTATGTGAGACCTATCTGGAAAATCAAAGGTCTGGGCTATGGAGACATGATTCAGATTTTGGAAAATCCTCCCTTGAGGAACAGTTATTCTTTGTGTATCCTGGTCATAATGTCTAGCACACTCAAGGACTAACTCATAACATTTCATTGTAGAGGGAAAACCAGGTACATGTGCCAGGCTTGAGTACATCATTCTTTTGGTCACCGAAGGAAGATCATGTGTTGCCATTCTGCCTTTAAACTCTTCATAGTCCCACAGTCCAACATTTGTGTCTGTTACTTTTGATAAGATAGAGGTGATCGTGCTCTCCAATATTTTTCTATTGACATCCATCTTGATTCTCTCGGGTTCAAATACAGAATACCCCTCCATATCACTCTTATTCTTCCCATCCACTACTTTGCTAGATTCAACCTACACTCATCAAAGGAAACCATAGTAAAGATCACACAAACAAAGGTTAATCAATAAAAATCATCATTAAAATGAATACCTGATAAGAAAGTTGTCATTAAATTTCATATAGAATGATCATATTAAAATTCAGGTTTCAGGTCCACCCGTGGAATCCAAGCCAGGGAGGAATTTCAGAGAATTCTGGGCCAAACGGATTCTGAAGAAATGAACATGAAAACACCTATTAGCAACTCAATCAGATCATTATCAATCAAGAAACAATATATGAGATCTCAAAACAATACCAATTAATCATAAAATGTATAATCATCCATTAACAATTCATGCTATTTCATATTTGTTCACATTCCATCAGATTCCAAGAAAATCCACACGGGATGGATTTCCGCGAATGAGGAGACATTTTGCAAATTTTGGAAAAACCAGGGAACAAAGGATTTCAGGAAAATCCAGAGTCGAAGGAAATCCGCGAAGAAGATGAATCTCCAAAATCCTGCAAATTTTGGGAAAACAAAGAGATCTAGAAAAGTCAGGGAAATCCACCAACACACAAAAATCTTGAACTGAGGAAGAAACCCGAATATCATCTTTCAATCATGATTTGGCTCAAATTGATGAATTGACCATAAATTTTAGGTACCTAGGCCTGTGACGAGTTTGATATGGACCTTTTACAAATTTTCTTTGAATTCTAGGCCAATTCAAAAGCAAACTAAGGTGAAATGGTGATGCCCTAGGTATCAAACTCCACAAATCTTCCATTAACGCATAGGCAAGCTCAGGATTCAATCATTGCAACTGCTAAATCCTTACTATGGGTATTCACAACTCACAAGCAAGTTATCTCATGATGTGAATGAAAGAGTGAACTCAAAACTTGATTGGGAAACCAAGAATCAAACAGTATCATGTAACCCTAGCCACGAAAATGCTCAAACATGCAAAAATTTAAACTCCAAGCAAGCCAAAAATGTGAAAGCATTGCAAACATTCATCAATCAAAAGCAAGGAAATCATATATGTACCATGATGAAACAAAATCAATCCTAGAAACAACAAACGTGAGTCTAATGGCGCTCTGCAAAGATCAACAACAATAATGCATAGGAAATCACCACCAAAACCCACAATTCACAAACTCAACACTCCAAATCAAATCCGATACTCCAAGAATGCACTCCTTACCTTAGTGGAACATAGACAATAAAACATAATGGCACAAGAGTCCAAGAAATCAACCAAATAGACCCCTTACAATAGTACAAATGACATTAATGCCACCAACAAGACAAGTTAGAGAAAATCCGAAAACCCGATGGCATAGCGGAATTCAGAAAAATTTGGCCCATGTGGAATTCCGTGAAGACCAGAAATTTTTGAACCACAACGTTTAGCTGATGTTTGAGCAAGATCTGGGAAAATTCAGCTGGGGTGGAAAATCCTGAACTGGGGAGAAAACCTGAACTTTGCCCAGAACTTAGGTATTTCAATGTGCAACTTAGGGGAATCACTTAGGCAAACAAGATAAAAAATTAGGCTCGTGCCAAAGTAAGATAAATCCTCAAAATCAAAGGGCCAAGACACCAAAAATCAAAGGGAAAGAGGGTCCCTGCTTTCAGCGGGATGTGTGTGTGAAAACTGCACAACAGTTGGCATGATGAAGAATTTACTCCTACTTGATTTCTTTAAGTGTCTACTTGTACAAGAAAATTTAGTTCTTATACACTTGGTACAAAGGGTTTATGTAAACTTACCTAACGAAATAATAGGTGCAGAGTCTTCCCACTTGAACTCCCTTGTCTCTGGTACATTGATCTATGTGAATGATTGCCAAAATGTCGTCGAGTCCCAAGTAATATTTTCTTTTGAGCTCGATCACCTCACTATTAATGTCAATTAATACAAAATATTTTAGAATCTACCCATATTTCAAGTTTGAATACATGTCTTTGATCTTGGGAAATCAAAAAGTGTAATCATTAAATTCTTTGAGAGCTTGTACTGTAGTACTCCTCTATCATTTCAAGACCCCTGCAGGGTAGCGTTAGTAGTACCTCCACCCCGCACACACCCCTTTGGACTCCCACAGGACAATAGGTTAATTCTAGCAGTTAAGTGACTGTTCACTTCCATACCGCTTTGTCATATCAAGACCACTGCGGGGTAGTGATATGGTAGGGTTAGCAGTACCTCCACCCCATGCACATCCCTTTGGACACTCGTGAGATAGTGGGTTAATTCTAGTGGTTGAGTGATTGTTCACTGACATACCGCAATGTCACTGTTTACCCAAGTTGTGAGGTTGTAGTTTACTTTAGTTGTTAACATGTTCTCACCACCACCCTATGGTATTCATATTTGGTTGCTGCAGTATTTTGGTAAGAATTTGTACATTGACCTATATGTCCTGCCATCCCATGCATACCTCTATTGATTGTTGTGGTAGTGCGGTATTGGATTTTATTATGAATGTAATATTTTAGATATAATTTTATTGAAAAGATTGAACAATTTTCTAATTTTGCAATCTCTCAGTTTTAGTTTTTAGTTTCAATCAGATCTAAGAGATCATTTCTTTGTTTTTAATGAGGAGTCTTAGTTCACCTAATGTTAAGATATCTATATGTATTATTAAATCACAAATGTTCATTATATGTTTGCATCTAGAAAACATATAGGACATACAATAAATTATATTCTAACTAAACAAAATTAATTTCAAATTTTTAACCAAATTAAGAAAACTAAGAAGAATGATTGAACATAACTTTAAATGCACTTCAAATCAGCAATGAACATCTTAGGTTTTGTATACAATATACAAGCAAAATAATGATGATTACATTAAAAATGTATCAGTAAAACAATAGTGAATAAGCATACCTATTCTCAAATCTTTATTAGATTCAATAATAAATTACACCATACATATAACCAAAGTTTAGGTGACAAGCTAACCTCTTAAGGTGACAAAACATCATCATAATCAACGACATTTCTAGTAAGATTAGAATTCTGATCATTCGTGTCTACATTTGCTTGATTTTCTTCCTCATCCTCATCTATGAGATGCAATGCATTTTCTCTCCCAATCTCTTCATTGGTAATCAAAATGTCTTCTTCAAAAACTCCATCATCATATTAATCCACTTCTTTGAATGTTTCTTGTAAATTAACATATTTCCCATTAGGAATTATATCAACTTCCATGAATTTTTGTTTTGAACGAGACTCTATTTGAATGACATATGAGCATCCTGGGCTTCTTACATCATCAATTAGAAATGATTGGTTAATATGAAGAGGGGAAACATACGACTCATCCATATCTGATAAAATTTGTCTTGTATTTGCGCGTACAAATCCATACTCATCGAATTGTACTGTAGATGGTCATATCCACTTACATTTTAATAATATAAGAATTTTTTCACCATAGTCCACTAGAATAATTTGTTGGATGAATCCAACATAAAATTTCTTCTTAGTTTCGTGAAGAAATTCAACGGTAACAACACAATCATAATTTATCTTTCCTTTTTCTTTTTTCTTCCACTCTTAAATGAATTTCATAGGCCCACATTCCACTGAAAACATAGACCATAAATGTGGACATTGTGAAAGCTCACTTTCCTTCATTGTTATATCTTGACCTTCTTCTTTTGCATCACTGACTACATTAGCAATCCATTCTTCATTTTTTTTTGGAAAAGAATTACCTACAATCAAATCAGCATGACGTTTGTGCTTTTGAGGTCGATGTTGCATCCAAGCTTGATTGTCTTCTTCATATTTTCTACATAGAATATTAATGTAAAAATAGTAAGATTGATAATGTAAATGTGTAAATGCAATTGAGAAAATAAATTATTGTGTAATATTTTTTTACTTGTGCCACTTATTGAATGAAGATGTGTTTTCAAAAATATATGCATGTATCACACTTCTTTCTTGATGTGATAGCTTAAAAGGACATCCACTTCCTTCTAATAATTCACCTACAATTGTCTCTTATTTGTCATTATCCCATACATGCCGATTGAAATTTTTAAAATCCTTCATATATTATGTGCAAAATCCCATGGCCTCTTGCATTGAATATCCCTCAAACATGTTGCCTTCCGATTTTCCCCTACTACGAACAATTTTGTTTTAAAACCTTCATATATCATTCTATAGGATACATCCATCTTGTTCTTATCGAGCCACAATGCTTTAGTTCATATTGTAGATGTATCAAAGGTGCATAGAAATATTAAATATTGTTGGTGGAAATTCCCATTCCAATAGACAAAGGACTTCAACAACCTCCTCCCTCAAACTATCAAAGTTTGAAGGATCAATACATTTAAAATCATTCTCTTTAATATTAGGCCCAACCTTATAACTACCAATCTTGGCCCCTTTGCCAAAATATATTTACCACACTAGGTAAAATGTTATCCATTATGACATGATAGTAATGGGTCTTGAGGCCTCTTAAGCCATTAATGTCAGTTTGGCTTCTAATACTACTACTTACATATCCAGTGGGAAAGCGAGTTTGAGACATCAATTGTAAGAATTATGCATCCAAACACAAGGAGCACTAGGCTTTCTATATTTTTCATCATTATATTTTTCAACCCAAATATTTTGATGAATCTTTAGTTTTCTCAGTATGCATAAAGTCAAGAGTATGCCTAATGGCTATATCCTTAAAGTATGGCAACTTATAGAATATGAACAACCTTTTTACACCTCTTTCATTATGTGGATCATATGTACTACCAGCGATCCCATCATTTTCAATAAATGACATTCTTTTTTATCCATTCTCAACAATGTAATCACCTGTTATTAGCAATGGTGCTTCATGATTCTCTTCTTGACCATTGAACCGTGTTTTTTGTTGATGATATGGATGATCCATTTTAAGGTAAGCACGATGTCCACGATAAATACACTTACACAAACTTCTTGAGTGCCTGACAAAATCCTTAAAGTTGCAAGCATGGCATCCATGGTATCTATGAACATTGAGACCAGACAATGTGCCATATGCAGGAAGATCATGGATCCTAAAAAATAAGGAAGCTCTTAAAGTGAATTTGATTGAATGATCATCTCTTAAAGATTTAATTGTTTCAATTCCTTTCCAAAATTCAATTAGCTCATCATATAATGGCTCTAGATAAGCATCAATTGTATCTGAAGTCACACTTTTCTTTCCTAGTATAATCAATGATAGCATTAAGAAAAATGGATTAGTTGCTAACCATGGAGGCAAGTTATAATTTATTAAAAAAACTAGGCAAGTTGACCATTTAGTACTTTGATCTAAGAATGGGTTCAGCCCATCTAGAGCCAAACCCAACCTTATATTATGAGAATCTTGAGAAAAATCAAACCATCTGTTATCAAATTCCATCCAAATCTTAGAATCAGGCATATGTCATTTTCCATCATTGCTCTTATTTTGGGCATGCCATTGCATAAGTTCAACAATGTCTATGCACCTATACATTCAGAGTAATTGTTGGATTACCAGAAAGTGGTGAAGAACCTTTCTAGGAACCACAATTGATTTCAACCCTTGTTTAGACCTTGCTTCATGGCATTTCCAACATTCAATCTCACTTGCAAGATTCTTCTGAAATAATACAAAACCATTCACACATGTGTGGGTGTTTTCATACCCTAAGCCTAGCTTAGTGATTTCCTTTCTACATTGACTTTGTTTTGTTGGAAATGTGGAGTTAGTTGGTAACAATGAACTTAATAATACTAATAACTAATCTACACTCTCATTTGTCCAACCAAACACCACTTGCAAGTTAGGAATTTGAAGGATTGTTGTCAAAGGACTTAACCTACAATTACCATACACATGATTTAAAGCATCCTCCATCAACTTGGCCCAATCATTGTTTAGACCCTCATTCAACATTCTATCAAATTCAAACCCTTTGCCTAACATTGTTGCCTCTTCATCTATGTTTGGTGCCACTTCATCTATGTTTGTTGCCTCTTCATCTCTCACACTCTTCCATTCTATCATATCTTCATAATAATTGATATTCCAAGGGCTTATACCACTATGTCCATATCTTATCATATGTCGATAAATCTGACTTCATTTTTTCACCTTTCCACCAAGAAAATCATTACATGGACATGGATATTTGTCCATGTCCCTCCCATCAGCTATTCTATCATCAAATGCATGGTATTGATCCTTATTCAACCTTCGGCGTTGATCCATCTATAATGTTCTACACATAGCAGCAAGAAATTGTAGACTAAGAGACAAAAACTATTTTTTTTTAATTGAAAGGCATTTCCATAGCAATAGAGTTATAAAGAGAAAATAAAATAGAGAATTTAACTAATGAATTGTAAAAATATATTTTTGTAGTTTATATTCAAATTGTTGATTACATTGCATTGGACATCTTTCAAACTAAAAGCATTACTTCACACTGTGTAACTAATAAATATATGCTAATAGATGACAACATTTCAATTTTACAATATAGTTTTTTCCAAAGTCAACCTAAGAAATTATGCAATTACTTCACATTGCATAACTAATAACTAGGAGGAGCTGCCACTTGTGTTTGCTTGTCATGGCATTCCATGAGACCACATTTCTTTGAAGCATTTTTTCAAAAATTCCACTGCCTTATCTATGCTACCACATTTTTCATACATATCGTCTACCAAAGCATTTTATCAAATAGTTCACTACCTTGTTGCTATGGCTAAAATCATAAAACAAATACTTTCAAACAAGCTATGGATGCTTGGAAAAAATTGATCAAAACATAATAGTAAGCAATAGCATAGACAAGGCAGTGAATTGGTTGAAAAAATTCCTCAAAGAAATGTGGTCTCATGGTGATGGAATGCCATAAAAATCCATAACAATTTTCTTGTCATGGCATCGTCATGGCATTCCATCACCATGAGACCACATTTCTTTGAGGGATTTTTTTCTAAATTTCATTTCCTTGTCTTTGCTACCACATTTTTTGTACATGTCTACCAAAGAATTTTATCGAACATTTCACTGCCTTGCTACTATGGTTAAAATCCTAAAACAGGTGATTTCAAAAAAGCTATGGATGTGTGGAAAAAATCTATCATAGCATAGTAGTAAGAAACAAGCTATGGTCTCATGTTTTTTCTTGGCATGAAAATCAACGTGATTTTATTTGTATTTTTTTGTAGGTTTCAAACACATTTGTCTAGTAATATTGTTGTTTGAAATGGGGAAAATTATTTGTGGTCAGTTTTGTGTACCTTTTTAATTGTAGGATTCTCATAGTTAGTGAAAAAGGTAGTGTTCATGAAGGAATGGAAAATATGCATAGAGCCTTTGAATTATACCCCTACTGTGTAATGACATTGAATCATTTAGCAAACCATATTTTCTTCACAGGGAAACATTTTCTTATGGAACAGTTGATTGATACAACTCTTGTTTCAACTGACCACGCTCTCATGAAATCTCATTCATATTAGAATCTTGCATGATCTTATCATAGTAAAGGTGATTATGATACCACTAGCCACTACTGCATGGAATCAGTCAAGAAAATCCAGAGGCCACAAGAGTTTTTGGATAGGTTTAATTAAAGCTGGGGGATCTTAAGAGTTCTCTATCAAATTTTGAAAAGGTTCTGGAGGTCCACCCTGAGAACTATGAAAGCTTAAAATTTGTAGGCCATATATATGCTCAGTAAGGGAAAATAGAGAAGGCTTTTGAAATTTTAAGGAAACTTGCATAGATCCATGTGATTCCAATGCATTTATCAAGATGGGTGAGTTATTAATATTGACAGACCTTAGTGTAGCCTTAGACTATCTTAAGACAACAAAGTCTCTTCTAACGAAGAGCAAAGAAGTATCCATTGAATTGTTAAAAAAAATGGGTTCTTCATTTTGAGTGTGATGAACTTCTTAATTTTGAGTGTGATGAACTAGAGTTGGCTCAAAAAACTTTTATGGAGGCATTAGGAAATGGAATTTGGGTTGAATTCATAAATAAAATCCCCAGTACTAATTCTATAGTTTTTTCTGTGCACTTTAAGGATATGGAATTCTTCCACCAACTAGAAGAAGGTGGTGTTTCACTTGAGTTACCATGGGATAAAGTCACAACACTATTTAATCTTGCTAGGTTGTTTGAACAACTACATGATATTGAAAAAGAAAATATTTTATACAAGCTAATATTGTTTAAGTTTCTTGATTATGTCGATGCATATCTATGTCTTTCAACCATGGCTTAGGCTTGGAATGAGATCCAACTAAGCCTAGAATTGATTGGGGATGCAATTAAGGTGGATAAAAACTCATAAAATGCTTTATGTATGCTTGGAAACATGGAACTAAAAATAGATGAATAGATTTAAAAAAATAAATAATTAAAGTAGCACACCAACTTGTCTTGGTTGATGAAGCAAAACAAAAAGCTGATGAAGAATGAAGGATTCAGATGGAAAGGAGAAAGCAAGAGGAAGAACTTCAACGGGTGATGTAACAAGAGGAGCAATTTGAACGTGTGAAGGAATTATGGAAGAGTAAGCGTAAGGCTAGGGATGATGGCAATGATGAGGGTGGTTAGTCTGAGAAGAAACAAAAGAAGGAAAAGAAGAAAAAGAAGAAGGATAAGGACCACAAGGCTTATGATTCTTCTATGGAGGAACCTGATGTTTCCATGGAAGATGAGACAAATTATAGGAGTGATAAGGCACAAGATGATGTAGAAAATTCTCAAGATCTTCTTGTACCTGTAGGTCTCAAAGACTTTGATGTTGGTGAGACATATTATCCAATTTCAACAAAATCATGAAGGAGACATGCATACTTTGGTTTTGAAGATGATGAACCATTGCAGAAACAGAGTCTGAGAGAAGATGATCCATATGATGATGATGTTTAGGCTTCCTGAGATTTAACCAAACCTAGCTCCTATTTTCCAAGACAAAAATCCCCAAGGCCCATGGAAAATGAACAATGAGGATTTGAGTTTCAACTTGGTTTCATTTTGAAAATGAAACATTACATTGTACAAGATTTTTTTAACAATAGAATAATTTAATCCACCTATTTCAGACTGTAAAAATAGATGAATTAATCAATTTTTAATTATAGGTTCTTTTAATCTAGAATTTGATATAAAGATAAAGTATAATACATTGAAGGACATAGAAAGTGTTCTAAAATAAAGACTAAAATAGGTTGCCTATAAAAAAAAAGAAAGAGGAAAAATGAAAAGATAACATAAAAATGATTCATTTGAGGTTTTTGATAAGATCTCATTTAACTATGCCAAATGGATTTGGAAGGGATAGAGAATATTTGATTGACTAAACTTTTGAGGTAGCTTATCCATCGTCATTGTATGCATCATCTTCTCTTGGTGCATTGTACAAATAGATTCCAAGAGAAGATGATGCATACAATGACGATGGATAAGCTACCTCAAAATTTTAGTCAATCAAATATGCTTTGTCCCTTCCACGTCCATTTGACATAGTTAAATGAGATCTTATCAAAAACCTCAAATGAATCATTTGTATGCTATCTTTTCATTTTTCCTCTTTGTTTTTTTTATGGGCAACCTATTTCAGTCTTTATTTTATAAAAAAAAATTGTCCGTCAATGTGTTATGCTTTATCTTTCTATCATATTCTAGATTAAAAGAACCTATAATTGAAAATAGATTAATTCATCTATTTTTATTTTATAGTCCCAAATAGGTGGATTAAACTATTCTGATGTTTAACAAATCTTGTACAATGTAATGTCCCCTTTTCAAAATGAAACCAAGTTGAAACTAAAATGCTCATTGTTCATTTCCCATGGGCTTTGGGGATTTTTCTCTTGGAAAATATGAGCATAATAATAACTCAAGGGGATCTTAATGTCATAAAAGGGGCCACTTAAGTGTTGGAACATAGACCAAGAAATGTTTATGCTACAAATGGGGTAGCCATTGTGCTAGCTAAAAGGGGTCAATTTGATATTGCAAAGGAAATTTTCACACAGGTACAAGAAGCTGCTACAAGAAACATCTTTGTTTAGATGACTAATGTGTGGGTAAATATAGCACATGTTTACTTTGCACAAGGATATTTTTTTTTTGTAGTGAAAATGCTTATGTTGAAAATGGGACAACCATTGTAAAGTGTTGGCACAAAGACTAGGAAATGTTTATGCTGCAAATGGGGCAACCATTGTGCTAGTTGAAAAGGGTCAATTTGATATTGCAAAAGGAAATTTTTACACAAGTACAAGAAAATGATATAGGAAACATCTTTGTTCAATGAACCATATATTTTTAGGTCTATGTACTTCTGTTGCACTCTTAGGGTTTTTCACCAAAAAAGAGACAGATAGGCCAAAAACCTAGGTGGTTCACTCAAACTAATGCAAGTATAATGGAACTATGAATAAAATGTGCCTAGATGAGATAAAATAAATGAAAATAAATAATAAAATATATTTATCATTAAGTGAAAACTATTGAAAAGCAAATTTTTTGAAAACACATTGTGATATGCAAAAACACCTAGAAATGAATGCAAACTGTAGCAGAATTTGATGAAACCAAAAGTGTGCACCCAAGAAATTTATGGAGACTAGAAATAGAATATAGAATGATATGGATACTAAAATTTTGGCCTACTGGGACTCATTCTCCATTCTGGGCGAATTAGTCCTACTTCTGAGAAACTGTCCCAGAACCCATTTCAAAAAAATGGCTAGCCAAAACTACAAAGAACATTTTTTAGGCCTGGAAATGGGACTCATTTGCCACTAATGATGAATGATTCCACTTCTAAATTTTTGAAAATATAAAAGTGGAAACAAAATCCCTTAGTCTACTCTTCGGTTCCTAATAGGTGTCTGCCTCCAAAAGTTTGATTTCCTAACCTAAAAGTGACCTTTTGTTGATATTTTGACTTGTTCAAAAATGGGATGTCTTCAAAAAATTTTTAATTTTATCTTCAATGATTTCCAAGCCTCCAATATGCCTAAATATGCAAACACACAGGAAGAGAAGGAGAAATGTTGGATGTTAGGGCATGGGGGTTTGCCTTGGTCAAACCCCTTTTAGGAAATTAAACCAAATGAATAAATAATATGAAGAATGAACATCAAATGAAGGAATTAATACCTTTCCATGATGATTGATCTTGATTTTCTACAAAAAAAGTTGAAGATTCAACCCTTGAATGTCTTTGGAAGCTATCTTGATGATTTAGAATGTAAAAACACTAACTTGCTTGACTTGAAGTGGATGACAAATGATGAATGAGTTGTGAATGAGTTAAGATATTATGAATTGGGATTTAGAAGCTTGTATTTATAGGAAATTCACCTTATTCACTAGTTAATTGGATCCGTGAGGTCAACATGAAAGAATAATAAACTTAAATTCCAATTTTTCCTGCTCAAAAATAAAAAATGACCCAAATGGGAATAATTTGCCACCTTGGGTAAATCAGTCCCACCTGACAGGGACTCATTTGCCACAAATGGAAAATTAGTCCTAGAGGGTCTATTTTCTAGTTGGGTTGTTGAGCAATGAAGAAATCAAGTTTATATGGTGACTTTGTTGGGTATTTCATCAAATTATGCCTCAGGAAGCACAATATGGGGTAATAGGGGCCTATTAATGATGATGTAAAGGTCAATTAGGGCTTGGGACACAAAATTCAATGTGAAAGTGTTATTAAATACACTTTACAATATTAAAATGAGGTCCTCATAGCCTAGGAAGGCACAACATCCAATGTGAATATGTAAGACACATTACAACACTAGATTAACATTAAGTTTATTTTACAATCCTTCTAGGTTGATATGAAAATGCCATTAAATACATTTTAAAATGTTGAATGACTTTACAACACCTTTACCTGACATTGATAAATGCATTTTATTCAATTTATAAAGGTCCTAGACTTATTGTGGATGTGTAAAACACCTCACAACACTAGATCAAGGTGAAATTAAGTCTAATTTATCATCAATTATTCCCAAATCAAGCAAGTTGCCTTTTTCTATAGTACATTTAGCCCCCACTTTAGTGAGAGGATGAACTTGCTTCAAACTCACACTAAAGTAGAAATTTTAGAGAGGTCCAATTGTACCAATGTGGATGGTCTAGGATAACAAAGATTGAGAAGGTGGTCAAGCCCCTAGGATCTAAGATCCTAAATCAAGCCAGCATGAGTGCATAATGACATGCACAAGGTGAATTATTTGCAGAAAAATAAGATACATGATCATGCATTGGCAAGAACTAGAAGGAAGAGAAATGAAAATGAGGTGGATCAAGCTTTGATCATTTGTCCAAGATGTTGTGGATTAGATCTAGGTTGTTTCTCCAAAAATAAAATGCATACTCACTCTAGAGCGATGAAACTCTTGTTTTTCCACTGGGTGAGAAAGCCCAAAAGGTGAGAAACATACACTCATGACTGGTATGTACTCACAAACACATAGGTGGCTATGGGGAAAGCCATACCTTAGAATGGGATTCCCGCTCAACCATACCAAATTTATACCTTTTGATAACTTTAATAAGGTGCCACAAAGGAAAATGTTTTTCTAGCTCTATGAAGTAAGCAAAACTTTATATGCTTGACACTCATAGACATTGTTAATACAAAATAGTGCAAGGACTATTCAAAGGGATTTTTCTTAATTCATGTAAGGTCTTGTCTTAGGGAACATCATGCTTAATGTTTCCAAGAGAGGATGTGTCAAAAGAAGTATCATGCTTTTGGATGGAATCAAGCCCAATGACTCTACCAAGAAAAGGACGCATCACAAGAAGAAAGAAATCACACAAAGAAATGTGAGTGTTGATGTATGCCCCCAATTTAAAGAAGTTGTGAACACCAGTACTATGAGTAATTTCTTTAAAGTAGAAGAAGAGGACATGAGAGCTTACTTGGAAATCCCTATGCCAAGTCATATGTTTTCGAGAAGCTACGTCAAGAAAAGGGGAGTATATGTCACATGTGAGCCAACCTAAGGCACATTTTCCATGTTGCAAGCTTGTACTTATATGTTCATGAAGGGTTAATGAATAGCTATTTAGGAGGAAATGACATATGAAATATGAGGACAAGGCTACTTAACCCCTTTCCCCCACTTAGTGCAAGACAAGGATGAGTTGAAATGGTAGATAAGATGCAAGGTAGAGTGAAAATCAATATCAATTAGAGGAATTAGGTGCCCCCCACATAAGAAAGAACACCAAACTCCTTAAAATGTTGGATTTTACTACTCAAAGCCTTACATTCATTAGTGGAGTGGCCATGAACTTTGTGATAGGAACAGAATGAAGTTTTTTAATAAAATTTCTTTCAAGTTCTTTGAGGGGGAGAGATCAAGTGATCTTGGAGGAGTCTCAAAAAAATACCTTCTTGATCAATAGGAGAATATATTCCTATGGTTTTCTTTAGAAATAAATTTTGCTTAGTATTAGATGTCACATCCACACAATACTCTATAGATTGCAAGATTTTATTCTCTCCTCTATAGGAGGGTGTAAAATCTAACATATTCAATTCATTAGTGTTTTACAAGATGACATTGACATTAAGCGAAGGTATATTAGTTTTTTTAATGGATAGTAAAGGAGAACAATCAAGAACACTAGTGTCTATCATAGTTAAAGTTGGATTAGAAGAATGTTGTGTGAGAGTGTTGATGTTGAGTGAAGGATTGGTTATTTCTATCAAAAGGACAATAACCAGGACCATGAGTTGTTTGTTGTTGGATAGGATTGATATGGTTGTAGATACCTTGTTCATGAGCACCACATCATTTTCCAATATATCCAAGTTTTTTCATAAGTTCATAACCTTTTCCATAAATATTTTTCATTTCTTTTGGATTGGGTAGTTGTTCATGATTAAGTTATTCAAAGTTTGATGTGAAATTTGCTTCTTTTTCTGAAGTGGTTGAGGTAAATGCTTTCGAAAGGTGGTCTAAAGTTTCTGTTGAAATTTTTGTTGTTTCTTTTCCCTTATTGGAATCTTTGTTGATGATTTTATATTCTCCCATGAATTCATGTTCAAAATACAAGGAACCCCAATCATCTTCTAATAGCTTGGTAACTTGTTCAAGATGTTGTTTGTATTTTTGTTGTGTGAGTTCTACTTGTGTGGTTGGTGTTAATGTGTTCAATGGGTTCTCTTTGTTTTTCTCAAGTTGCAAGACACTATAAGGCTCATGATCAACATCGAGTGTGCATACTTTTTTGTTGTAGATGTATTTCATTTTTTGATGAAGAGTGGAAAGCACACCATTCATTGCATGAATCCATGGCTTTCCTAGAAGAAGGATATATGAAAGATCATGAGGCATAAACTGGACCAGTGTGTTCATTGTGAATTCTCCAACTGTAATAGGTAAAGTGATCACCCCAAGTGGTGTCTTTTCTACATTGTCAAAGCCCTTAAGAGATAAAGAATCAGATTGAATTTTTGAGTGATCCACATGAAGCCTATCCACATTAAGGGATGAGCCATTGTCAACAAGGGTTCTCTTTATCCCTATCCGATTATATTGAGAAATGATCATGAAAGCTTCATTTTTTTTCACTTCCAGAGGGGGGAGTTCACTTTGGTGGAAAACAATGTTAGCATTTATTCCTTAGATCATGGCTGCTATGTCTATTGGTTGTGCACTATAAGGGACAATAACTTGTTGCAAGGCTACTTGGATCATGTTGTGATAGTGAGGGGATTCTTGAATAAGATCCCATAAGGATATCTTAGCAGGAGTATTCTTTAATTTTTCAACAAGATTGTACTCCTTAATGTGTGAATTTAATCGAGGATCTCTAGGAAAAATGGGATTTGGAAAAGGTAAGGGTGTTGGTGTGGGTTGTTGTGGCTGCAGATTATTTCTAGTGTTATATGTATGAGCAGCAGTATTATGACTCGGTTGCTGCAACACATTATTCTGAGGTGGGTAGAGAGTAAACTCAAGTTTAGGTGGAGGTGGAGGTTTATGTGACGGTGGGTAAAGGATGAGTTCAGGTTGGTTTTGAGTTTTTTGTTTGTGTGAAGGGGGGTAAAGGATGAGTTGAGGTTGAATTAAATTAACATCCCTTGGCGAATGAAAGTCTAACATGGGATTTTCATTGTCATGTAAGGGAATAATATTATTATTGTCAATGTTAGCCTTGTCTTGTATTATGATATCCTCCCTAGAAGGACAATATTTAGGAGAACCACAAACCAAATGTTCATGACATTCAAGGGTTGGTTCTTCTAAAAGGAATTCATCATGAGTAAGGGAGTTATGAGTGGCAGAATTTTTTTTATTATTGAGAGTGGAGAGATTAGAAGAAGACTCTATTTGATTGTCAGTTGTTTCTAAGGTCTCATTTTCTTATTTCATATGAGTTACCCTAGAAGGAGAGTTTGGAATATGTAAAGTGGGTTCATCACAAATAGGGGAGACATCAAGAGAAGGACCACTTTGGTTTTTATGTTTTCCAAATAGATCTTCCCATAGGATAGGAACATTAGAGAAGGAATGGATAATATTCTCATGAAATTTAATAGGTATATCTACTAACACCAACCTATCCTCTTTGCATCGAGGAGAGATATTAGGAGAAGAACAAGGTGGATTATCATGATTATGGAGACTAGGTTAGGTAATGTACAAAAATGTTTCTATGATGTCATTGTCTTGTTGTGTTGTATGATCATCATGATTACTTATTGTTATGTACTCTTCTTTAGCATTTAGTTTTGTCTAATAGGAGAGGTAAGAGGAGAGAAACAACTCAGATTGTCAAAAATCTCATCAATTGGTTCTTCTAGCATTATAATATCTATGTCACAAGTGTGAGAGATAATACGAGAAGAAAAAATGTGATTGCTATGATTATCCAAGGTTTATTTCACTAGAATAACCTCATCCATAGAAGGGAAACTAGGAGAGGGATGAATGATGAATAAAAAGAGAGGGGAAAGGACCTCATATTCATATGCACTTAATAAAACTCTCTTACAACACAAAATAATATCTAAAAATAAAACATGAAATATGATAATTATAGATTTGTGTAAAGAAAACATGATGTAATGATTATTCGACAAACTTGAAATGTAACTATGCTAAAGCGATCATGTAAAAGAGGAATGTAATTTTTCAGATTTTAAGGATGACCATGAACTGATTATGCTTTGTAACAATGTGAGAATGCAAACTTGAAATTTAAACCATGCATGAAATGAACTAATTTAGACCAGATTTAATGAAATGCATGTTACAAAAACTCAACTAACTAATACAAATGGATAATGGCACAACAAAACAATCTAAAATTAGGGTTTTCAGTTCTATAAAGGGAAGTTCCATGGATGAAAAGGGACTGATTCACCCAAGGTGGCGAATGAGTCCCAATGAGGATTTTGTTTTTAGAAAAATTTTCAAATATTTTTGATGGATTTTGAGGTTTGCTCAGCTGTAAGATGCAAACCTAAGAGGAAAATGAAAATTTTAATGATTTTAGATGCCAAAGATGCAACCTAAATTCACTTTTCATGAATGCAAAATTTGACACCTAGCATGCAAATTAATCCATGCAAACCCTAATACAAGGTCAATGCAAGCTAGATCTATGATGAATGACTCAATATTAGAAAAGAAAAGTATTCTAAAGGAGGGTTCACCAAAATGAACCATATATTTTTAGGTCTATGTACTTGTCTTGCACTCTTAGGGTTTTTCACCTAAAAGGAGAGAGATAGGCCAAAAACCTATGTGGTTCACTCAAACTAATGCCAGCATAATGGAAATATGAATAAAATGTTCCTAGATGAGATAAAATAAATTTGAATAATTGATAAAAGCTATTGATCATTAAGTGAAAACTATTGAAATGCAACTTGTTGGAAAACACATTGTGATATGCAAAAACACCTAGAAATGAATGCAAACTGTAGCAGAATTTGATGAAACTGGAAGTGTACACCTGAGAACTTGATGGAGACTAGAAATGACATCTTGAATGTTGTTGATACTAAAAATTTTGCCTACTCTAGGACTCATTTTCCATTCTAGGTGAATTAGTCCTACTTCTGAGAAACTATCCCAAAACCTGTTTCGAACAAATGGGTATCCAAAACTACAAAGAACACTTTTTAGGCTTGGAAATGGGACTCATTCAACACTAATGGTGAATGAGTCCACTTTTGAATTTTTGAAAATACAAAAGTGGAAATAGAAGCCCTCAGTCTGCTCTTCGGTTCCTAACAGTTGTTTGCCTCTGAAAGTTTGATTTCCTAACCTGAAAGTGACTTTTTGTTGATATTTTGACTTGTTCAACAAGGGGATGTCTTCAAAAACATTTCAATTTGATCTTTAATGATTTACAAGCCTCCAAGATGCCTAAATCTGCAAACACACAGGAAGAGAAGGAGAAATGTTGGATGTTAGGGTACAAGGGTTTTCCTTGGTCAAACCCCTTTTAGGTAATTAAACCAAATAGAGAAATAATATGAAGAATGAACATGAAATGAAGGGATTAATACATTTCCATGATGATTGATCTTGATTTTCTGCAACAAAAGATGAAGATTCAACCCTTGAATGCCTTTGGAAGCTATCTTGATGATTTAGAATGTAAAAACCCTAAATTGCTTGACTTGAAGTGGAAGAAAAATGATTAATGAGTTGTGAATGAGTTAAGATATTGTCAATTAGGGTTTAGAAGCTTGTATTTATAGGAAATTCACCTCATTCATCCATTAATTAGATCCTTGAGGCTGACATGAAAAAATATTAAACTTAAATTCCAAATTTTCCTGCTCAAAACTCAAAAATGACCCAAATAGGACTAATTCACCACCATGGGCAAATTAGTCCCACCTAATAGGGACTCATTTTCCATAGATGGTGAATTAGTCTCGGAGGGGTCCATTTTCCAGTTGGGTTGTTGAGGAATGAGGAAATCGGGTTTATATGGTGACTTTGTCAAGTATTTCATTAAATTATGCCTCAGGATGCACAATATGGGGTAATAGGGTCCTATTAATGATGATGTAAAGGTAAATTAGGGCTTGGGACACAAAATTCAATGTGAAAGTGTGATTAAATATACTTTACAATAGTAAAATGAGTTCCTCATAGCCTAGGAAGGCACAACATCCAATGTGATGTGTAAGACACATTACAACACTAGATCAACATTAAGTTTATTTTACAAGCCTTCTAGATTGATATGAAAATTCCATTAAATACATTTTATAATGTTGAATCACTTTACAACACCTTTACCTGACATTGATAAATGCATTTTATTGAATTTATAAAGGTCCTAGACCTAATGTGGATGTGTAAAACACCTCACAACACTAGATCAAGGAAAAATTAAGTCCATTTTATCATCAATTATTCCAAAATCAAGAAAGTTTCCTTTTTTCTATGATACATTCAGATGCATGGTGTGGGTAAATCTAGCACATGTTTACTTTGCACAAGGACAGTTTGTGCTTGCAGTGAAAATGTATCAAATTGTTTGAGGGAATTCTATTTTGACACTGACGCCCAAATTTTATTATATTGAGCTCAAACACATTATAAAGTAGAATAGTGCCAAGATTGTAAAAGAACATTATTAAGAGTACTAGATTGTAACTACTATAAGTTGCTAATCAAAATTCTATAAATTTTGTGTTTAATGTAATGAGGGTTTCAAATTACCTCTGAATTCACTACAAAGGGCATCCCCAAATCTGATTTCACTGTAGACATCAAATAATTTACAGCAAATATCGAAGTCTTTTCCCGCCTTTTCAAAATTCTCTAGGTCCTCTCCAAACAATCTTTATCACTGATGCAAGTGTTGTAATTCAAAACACCTAGTGTAGTTCATGCGCCCAACTGTTGTAAGTAAAAACCACATGCCTCAGTTCCAGGCTAACCAGTTGCAATAATGTGTTCAAGCTATAGAATGAACAAGGTCTAGAGTGAATGTAAATAAAAATGAATAAACACAAATTCATGAATTGCACCAATACATCACAATGATAATTGGCTGAAATGTTTTTTTTTTTTTAATTTTCCTAATTTGTATTTGATGACTAAATAAGTTTTTATTCAACAACCAAATTAGTCATTTATTTACTCATTTATAGTCAAGTTTCCAAAAATTGGTAGAATTTAGTCATTTTTAGTTGTTGTGACTAAAATTTTTAGTCACTTAGTCATTTATTTTCTAAATTCTACTAGTGGTATTAGTTTATTTAGGTTGTAGTTTTGGTTTTAAGTGACCATGAAAATTGTATATTTGTATAGGTGACATTTGGCAGATACACACACATATGTTAAATTAAATTGTTATTAAGAGACAAGTATCAAAATTTACATCAAATGGAGGTTAAAATTCCAATAACTAGAATACACATTATAGCCATAATGGAGGGTAGAATCCAAAAATTTAAGATTGAAGTTACAAATGTTAGGGTTAAGTAAATAACAAAATATTTAGTAATTTATCAATCTTATAATGGTAAATTTGATTATAAATCATCAAATCAGATCATTGAAGAGAATGTTCTAATTTGTAGAAAAAATGAAAACCTAAAAACAAACATCTAGTCTCATACAGTATAATGCAGATTCTCAAGAAATAAAATAACATCAAGAGAGATAAAGAAGTAAAATAGAATTAAAGGAGCTCAAAAGCACAAATGTGAGACCCTCCTTTTTGTGATCCTATTGATTCTATTTTTCTTTTTCAAAGTTCCCTATGCTTCTATTTTTGGACATTATACAGGAGTTTTGTGAGTGATGGTTATTCCTATACATCAATGATGTGTTGGAAATGGTTGTCATTGATGACAAAACTTGGTGAGATTGTTACATATTCTTATGAGATTGTTGGTATTTGATGTCTTTGATGTCAATACTTGGTGAGATTGTTGTAGTGGCCATTGCTTGGAATTGGTTTTTATTGTTGACAACATTCAATTTGGGATATAATTGTTGTATGATGATGTGTTGTTGAGGTTCATGGTTGGATGTCATGCCTCGTCTAATGTTAATCAAAGATGTATAGTGCATAATTCTTGTCAGCAAAGATCATTTCATAATGATATATTAAGATGAGGATTAGAAGTGATGTTGATGATGATATACAATATGTTGTATGGTCTCTCTTGATTTTCTTGATGAAGCATATGTTGCTGAAATAAAGTTCTAACCTCCACAATGTTGAAATGTTATGTTCCTAAAAGTTGTTGTGAAGACTATTTGGGGAAATTCTCTGCATTCCTCTATTATTAGAGATATAGTCTTGTAGTTTCGTGTTTAGTGTTTTTGTTCCATGGACGTTGCACTCCTATCTTTTTAGGTCACCTATGTTGCCAAGGATGTTTTTGTGAATTGTAGAAGGTTCACAGTGTTGTTGGTTGTCTAGACTGGTCCAAAAAATGCTTTGCATTTGTCTACTCCTGTGACCTCTTAGTTCCTTTGTAGTGTCTCAATTCTAATTTCATGTGTTGAAGTGGTTTGCAAGTTGATCTGTTAATGTTATATCTCATGAATAAATTTTTTGTGCTTTTGGGATGAAGTATTATGTTCCTGTTTGGTCTGTGGTGGCTAATAGTGGCATGAAAGTATGGAAGAAGTATCTGGAAGTGTTGTTGGATGTTCATGGAATATCCCCATGTGATCTGCACATTAATGTTTAATATTTTTAGTGTTGCATTGTGCGTTGAGTTGGCTCTTTGGGTAATTTGTGGATATCTAGATGACAGGGCTTGTTATCCTACTTATGCTTTGTGTTTGAGTGTTTATGCTAGCATATGAAGTTGTGTTAAGGTGGATTTAGGTCTTGTACTATCTTGGTTAGAACCGCATTGAGTAAATCCAATTGAAGTTATATTTTTGGAATGACTAGTTATATGCTTCACGTTTCATCTACATGTTTCCCTATTGTTGACTTAGGTTGATATGTGCTATCATGTGAATTATTTCATATCATATTGGAAGATGCAATAAGATTTTTTTTTTCTCTCTATCCTTGGTATAGGACTATAGTAGTTTTTTGTGGTTGACTTGGTGAAATCATTGTTTGTATTTTTTCTTGACCGACCTAATTAAAGTTGAGAAGTATTGTGGTGGATATAAATGAAAGATCATTTGAGTTACAAATGAATGGATTTCTAAATAAGTGTGAAGAGGTGTGAGTGTGGAATGTATTGAATATCCAATAGAGTTCGTAATAAAATGTGAAGAAGAAAGATCATATGTGGCTTAATGCCTCAGTTAGTAGAGTGAATTGTTGACAAATATTATAAATATCCTTAATCCTTTTTGTATCTTGCTCTAAGATAGTGAATCTCATTAGGTCCTTGTATCTTTCCCCTGGAGTTGTATTTTATTTAGTTTTGTGATTCTTTTGTATCTTTCTCTAAGTTAGTGTGCCTTAGTTTGTAAGTCCTTTTTGATAGTGAGCCTTTATATCATGAGTTAACTATAACTGTGGTTTTTTTCTCATCAGGTTTTCCATGTAAATCTAGTGTCATTTTGTGGATGTGTCTTTCATGTTTTATTTTCATTGATATTGATCTAATTAAGGATAGAATTGTTATATCTTTCATTGTTGAAGATTGTTAAAATTGCTAAAGGTTTAAATTGTAATATCTTTCTTGTTGCCAATCTAATTAAGGTTTTCTATTTTCTTAGGAAGTATTGTGCTAAAGATTTCAAGTTTTGGAGGGCTTTAAGTTTTTATAGATATTGATTCACCCCCTCTCAGTATTCGATGTATTCAACAATTAGTATTAGACCCAAGTTCCTCTGAAAAAGCTTAACTGCTTGATGCAAAGTTCTGTAATGACACGTGATGGAGGTTACAAGGCTCCTAGGTTTGATGGGACTAATTATACTTTCTAGAAATTGAGAATGGAATGCCATCTAAACTCTTTAGGGTTTGGTGTATGGAAATCAATCAAAGATGGTTATGTTGCTCCTGCTTCTCCTCCAATTGATCCAACTAGAATTAGGTTATATGAGAACAATGCCAAGGCTAAAAATGCTATCTTGTGTGGATTGGATGATTCAAAATTTTTGAAGGTGATGGGATGTGGCTTTGCTAAGGATTTCTGGAAAAATCTTAGTATCATCTATGAAGGGGATACCAAAGTTAAGAAAGCTAATATGTATATTTTCAAGAGCAAATTTGAGACCTTAAGAATATGAGAGGATGAATACATTGCAAGTTATATGCTCCAGGTACATGAATTTGTTACTAGAATCACTAGCCTTGGTAGTGTATTCAAATATTATGTGATTGTGAAGAAGGTTATGAGATCTCTCCCTAAATCCTATAGTCATAAAGTGTCTTCTAGTGAAGAATCTAAGGATTTGGATCAATATTCGGTAGATGAAATGTTTGGTGCTCTAACTACCTTTGAAATGAGAGAATTTCACAAAGATTTTCCAAAGAAGGAAGATGCATTCAAATTCAATACAAATATAGAAGATAAAGTTGCCAATCACAATGATGAATTTGATGAATTTGAAGAAAACTTTGTAAAAATATTGAAGAAAGGCACAGGAAAATGCAAAGGTAAGTTACCTTTCAAGTGTTTCAATTATGGAGGGATTGACCATTTTGCATCTAAATGTCCTTTCAAAAAATTAGATGATTATAACAAAAGAGATAAGGTTAAAAGAGGTATCTGTTCTAAGGAGAGTAGTTGTTCCTCAAAAAATGAGGAGAATGATTCAAATGATGAAACCCTTTTTATGGATTTTAGTGAAAAAAAGTGTGATGTTGAAAATTGTAAAATATTTGACTCATTAAGTGATGGATCTAGAGTCAATGGAACTTGAAGGTTGGGAGTTCAATTCAGATGATTAGGAAATGGGTTTTAAAGAAAAAATTTGTTCTACTCTAGAAGACCTAAATGGAGAAAGGTTACTAAATCAGAAATATGAGAGCTTTCTTGAAAAAGAAAAGAAAGAAACTGGAAAAATGAAAGGTCTCAAGTAGAAGGTAAAGAATATGGAATCAAAGGAAAAATATGTGATCTTTGAATTAAAAATTAAGGTTGAAGAAAGCAAGAATATTGAAGATTCCTTGAATAGCAAGCTCAGTGACAAAATATTTGAATTATTTAAACTTAAGGAGGAGATTGTCACTCTGGGAAATGAACTGGAAAGAGAATAATAGCAAGTTGAAAAAGGAGAAAATTCTAGTCTTGATAATTCCAAATCAGATGGAAAGTCTGAGACAAAGGAGAATAAATTTTGCACTAAGGATTCTAAGAGGAATTCCCCTAGAGATGCAAAGAAAAATCAAGGTGTAAAGAGAGAAGTTGGATTCATTCATATTTAGAAACAAAAAATTATCTAGAAGTCCTCCACCTACAAGACAACATGCTTCTACTAGGTTCAATCAATCCTTTCTAGGATTCTGATTTTCCTGTAGTAACTTTGGGCATAAGGCTATTGATTGTAAATCTAGACAAAGAAGGAACAATAACATGAGTAGTAGATCATTTTCACTTCAAGGAAAAAAATCAATTTCATTTCACGGATATTGCTATACTTGTAATAACTTTGGTCATAAACCTGCTAAGTGTAGATCTAAGGTGAAGAGAAACAAATGCGTTTTGGAGCACAACATTATGTGCTACAAATACAATAAAGTGGGACATAAAGAAAATAATTACAGAAGTGGTTTTGTGAAGTCATTAGTTTAGAATCAAAAAGGGGATGAAACCCTTGATTATCAAGAGAAGGATTATGAAAAAGTTTGGAAGAACAAGTTCAAGAAAAGGAGACAAAGGATGATTCCACACTTGTTCATTTTGGACAAGACCCTAAGAAAAACTAAGATAGAGCATTATCTCAAGGGAGATTTCATTTGCAAAAGCTTTCAGTCCCCATAAAAAGAGTAATATGTTGAAGATTTCAGCATGGAAGAATATGTGCAAATGTGTTGTGCAAGAATGAACCTTTTTGAAGGTTTCAATGCAAATAAATGTTTCACAAAGAATCATGATATGTTGTGAAGGTGTTATATTCAAGAATTCAAGCCATTACACTTTGCACATTGAAAGATATATGTGATAGAGTTCTAGTCTATGCTCTGGTAAAGTAAAGTGTTGATGAAGGCATGTTGGAATGCTCTGCATTCCTTAGGAAATGAATTTTCATCCATGCAGTTTTATGAGCATGTATAGGGATACTCTCAAATTGAGGGTATTGATTTTGTGGAGACCTTTTCTTTGATAGCTAGAATGGAAGCAATAAGGATTTTTCTTGCTCTTGCTACTCATAAGAACTTCAAAGTTTATCAAATGGATGTCAAGTTAGCTTTCTTGAATGGGGATCTAGAAGAAGAGGTATATATTGAGAAACCAGATGATTTTCAATTATTAGAAGATCTGGATATGCTTTGTAGACTCAAGAAAGCTTTGTATGGTCTCAAGCAAGCTCCCAAAGCTTGGTATGCCCAACTAGATAAATACTTATTTCAACAAGGTGTTGAATACATAAGATAACTGAGAGGGGGTGAACCAATTGTACATTAAAACATCAAAACCCTCATTAACATTAAGATCCAAATTAGTCTCTTAAACCCTTAACAATCATTAAAACCTCATCATGCATTAGTAGAATATGAATATGAGAAATAGTAATGAAAACATATTCAAACACATGACAACACCATATTTACATGGAAAAACCAAGAAGGAAAAAACCACAATGAATATTAGCTCACACTATAAAGTAATTGCAACACCAAATATAATAGGTTTACTGCTAGAGGGCTCACTACCCAAAAAAAAGAAGGGCTCATTACCAAGTGCTCACTGCTAGATTAGAAAGAAGAAAATAGAAGAATGTTACAATGAGAAATCCATCTTAAAGAAAAAAAGAATATCCACCACCAAAACTCTAAACCATCAATAACCTCCAACTCACTGCTATTAGAAACTTCAAGTACTCTACAAATGTAGCCCTTTTGCTCACTGCATTGGAATCATAGGCATTAAGCTCATACTTCAAATATCTCCATATAATTAAATTCACATATCAACACATCCTTGCATTAAACAAATTTCTCCAACAATTCATTGCACATATATACCATCCCCAACCTTGAAAATAATCGACAAGGTTGGCTATGCACCTCAAACATGTAAATTCAAAATAGGTTGGCACCAAAACATTCTTGCAATGGAGAGGAGTGAAGGAGAACAACAACACACCTTAATACGCCATGCCACACTTTCAAAAAAACTGAAGCATATCCACAATTAGTGTAAAAACCCAAGGTCGACTGAATCTATGTTGACACCATTAAACAATTAAGTACACAATTCCTCAAATCTAAAGATGAATCATGGTCCGTACACACCGCTTAAACACAATCTAGATTATTCCATAAACACCCTAAAATCTAAAAAATCCTTTGCAACATCATACACCTTAGGAACATAATCATTCTATACATCTAGTTAGCCTTCCACATAATATAACACATGAATCCAACCTTGTGGAGAAAAAATATTCAAACGACTCAAAATGAAGATAGATATGAAAATATAAGTACACTCATAGATTCATAAAACCAGAAGTTATAGCATGAAGAAATGCAGAGAAAAACCATTTCTCCCAGACACCATTGCCTCATAAATCACACACTAGTGAACACTACTTCTTCTATCAAATTATCTAGAACATGAAACTCTAGATATAAAACCTTTGAAGACCTTTGATCAACATATCTAAATTACACAAGCAGATCTGAAACCATGAAGAATTGTAGAGAAAAATAGTGAACACTAATCTATCACACTAAACTCTCTTTACCACACTAAACTTTATCTTAATCAAATTTTCTCAAATGCACTTGAAAACCAAGCACCACAAACCCCATCTCAACATCTATAACACCTTTTTGGCATCTCAACCATACAAGAGGTTGGACATCCACAAACATATTCTCATCAAAGAAACACTAGAGGTTGACATCAGTGAGACTACTAATGCCAACACAATGCAACCAATAAAATCATCTCCATAGGTTGACATCAATGCAAAAAATATCTATTGACATCAATGACTACATAAACTTCCAACAATCCCCCTTTGTCATTGATGGCAACACATGATATGAAAAACCATCAATAAAAACAAATTTGATCACCAACACATATACTACATATAAGTGCACAAGTGTGCTACCTCATCTACTCTTTCCAACACTTTCTCTTTTATAAGACTTCTCTCCCCCATTTCATATGGTGTTTTAGCTAACTTTCTCTCCCCCTTTGACAACAATGGAAAAGGACAACACATATTTTCTTTTCTTTGCTTCCCCTCAGACATCAATTACATATACTTTCTCTCCCCCAAGGGAAGCACCTATAAGGGACAAAAACTACTTTACAACCTCTACTTTCACTTAATTTAACTACACCAACACACAACAAAAAGACACCTCTTACTCCCCCTGACTGCAACAACCAACAATGCCACTACCTACTCCCCCTGAGAGGTAGCCACCAACATCAATCTAGAACAATGAATGAATCTTTAAATCCATTGGACTAATGCATAACCTTATGCATCTAATTGAAAGGAGGGGCAGTAACCCTAACTTCTCCTAGAGATAATGTGAAGATAATTGTAAATTGATCCTTAGTAGGCACATATTCCAACTTCGCCTCATTCTCTACAACTTTTTCTCTAAAAAAATGATACTTGATTGAGATATACTTTGTCCTTGAATGCATTACCAAATTATTTGAAATGTTGATAACACTTGTGTTGTCACATAAGATAGGAATTGGTTCATCATATTACACTTTGATATCCTTCATTATTTTCTTCATCCACAACATCTATGTACATAGCATGATGCTACAACAATGTATAATGCCTCTACAATAGAGAAAGACATTGAATCCTACTTCTTTCTTAGCCAAGACACTAACCTACCTCAAAGAAAGAAAGCGCCACCACTAGTACTTATTCTATTATCCACATAACCTACCCAATCTACATTTGTATAAGCACTTATAGAGAAATAAGTATCCTTTGGATAACACAAGCCATATTCTGGAGTACCCTTCAAGTATCTAAATATTCTCTTTACTACTGCCACATATGACTCTCTAGGATCTTCTTGAAATCTAGCCACAAGACAAACTGCATGCATGATATCCACTCTAGTAGCAATTAGGTATAGCATTCCACCAATTATTGATCTATACTTTCTTTGATCAACCTTAGGATATTCTTCATTCTTACTCAACTTGCAACTAGTAACCATAGGAGTACATACTGATTTAGAGTCTTACATTCCAAACTTCTTTGAAACATTTCCTTGGCATACTTTGATTGTGATATGAATATTCCTTTCTTTGTCTAATTGATTTGAAGCCTAAGGAAGAAATTCATCTCCCTAAACATAGACATCTCAAACTCTTTCTGCATCTCTTATAAAAATATCTTACACATACTTTCATTTCTTCCAAAGATTATATCACAACATACACAACCACAATTAGGATTTAGTATTTCTCAAATTTAAAGTAAAGATTGTTATTTATGGCACCCTTATTGAATCCCTATTGCAACAAGTACCTATCCAATCTTCCATGCCAAACTCTAGGATCTTGCTTAAGCCCATATAATACCTTCTTCAATATGCAGACCCTATTAGGATTATCTAATAACTGAAAGCATTTCGGTTGTTCAATATATACCTCTTCTTCCAACTTAGTATTTAAGAATGTAGACTTCAAATCCATTTGATAAACTTTTAAATCCTTATGTGCTATAAAAGCCAAAACATCCTAATAGCCTCCATCCTTACCACCAAAAAAAATGTCTCCTCAAAGTCTATTCCTTCTACTGCGAGAAGCCTTTACACACAAGCCTTGTCTTGTTCATAACAAATTGTCCATTCTCATTCAGATTGTTCTCAAACACCCATTTAGTTCCACTCACATTCTTGTTCATAGGTCTTGGGACAAGTTCCCAAGTCTAATTCTTCTCAATCTACATTAGTTATTCTTCCATAGACTTGATCCAAAATTCATCCTTGCATGCCTCAGTCATTGTTTTAGGTTCAAATTTGGAAAGTAAACATAAATTTACCTATTATTTTGTCATAGCAGCCTTTCTTCTTGTCAATACACCTCTACTTTTTCCACCAATAATATGATCTTTAGAATGATTATTTTTCATATACTTAGGGGTCTTAGGGGTCCTTTTTGGAGCTTCTTCCTCTATTAGTATGTTGTTTTTGGATTAAACTATGTGATTGTTTTTGGATCAACATTTTGGATCATAGGGATCCTTTCTGGAGCTTCTTCCTCCTCAACCTGCACTTCTTTTTCCTTACCCTCATCTTTCTCTTCTTCTTCGAAATAGGACTCATTTGATTCATACCCTTCTATCATCATCAAGCTTTTATGTAAGGCTTCATCCACTTTGACACTTGGACTTGCAACAATCCTTTTTAGCCTCTTGTTGTAGCTGATAAGTGTTGCTCTTTGTAGAGTATCCAAGGAAGATTCCTTCATCAGACCTTGCATCAAAATTTCCTAAGTTTTCTTCATCTCTTTTGATATAGCACTTGCTTCCAAAAACTCTAAAGTATTTAATAGTAGGAGTTCCTTCATAACATAACACGTCAAGGTTTCCCACTAACACATCAAATGAAAAATGACTTTGTAAAACGCTAAATCTAGAAGCTTCTAAAAATCTTGTTATAAGTGGTTGGGATGTAAGTTGCAATGTGTGTGATTCATAAGATTGTAATCTATTTTGTACTGGATAATAAAATCATTGGGCGGCTGAGTTTTTGTGGATGTAGCCCATATTGGGTGAACCACATTAAATTTTTGTGTTGATCTCTTTTGTGTTATTCTTCATTGTTATTTCTAAGTTATTTAATCTGCATATAGTTGTTAAT
Organism: Sequoia sempervirens; assembly: GCA_007258455.2. NCBI lineage: Eukaryota > Viridiplantae > Streptophyta > Pinopsida > Cupressales > Cupressaceae > Sequoia > Sequoia sempervirens. The sequence goes on along the minus strand of VDFB02283953.1, from coordinate 108,526 downwards.
TTTTATTGCTCTAATCTTATTGAATCCTAACAAACTCATGGGGAGTCTTTGAACTATTTGTCCTTGCTTGCACTCTATTAAGTATGTAGATTGCAATATGAATTTCTTCTCTCCAGTAGACATTTGGTAGATTTGCTTCCTTCATCATTGTCTTTCCTGCTTCCTGAATAGTCCTATTATTCCTTTTCACCACTTAATTTTTTTGAGGAGTCCTAGGAGCTGATAGATGTCTCTTTATTCTATGATCCTCACAAAAACTATTAAACTCATTGGAGATGAACTCTCCACCTCTGTTAGATCTTAAAAATTTGATTTTCATATCCATTTCATTCTCAACCATAGCTTTAAATGCCTTAAACTTATTTAGATCTTCTTATTTTTCTTTGAGAAAGGTTACCCAAGTCGTTCTAGAGTACTCACCAATCAATAACATGAAATACACATTGTAGACATGGATAATATACTGACATACTTGATCTCGATTACTAACACCATTTCATCCTAAATAATCCCTCGGTCTAACCATTCAATCGAATATCTTTATTTGATTAAATTAATCAATTATCCTCACTTAATTAAATAAATCATCTTATATAATTAAGTCATTCTTTCTTGTTAATTAAATCAATTTACCTGATCTAATTAACCCTATGTCCATATTTAATTAAATAATTTATTTTATTTGATTAAATCTCTAAAGTCTATCTGTTAAATTAAATAAATTAAAACCTTATTTAGTTTAATCTAACTTCATCTCCTTAGTTAAATAAATCAAAAATCTTTATTTAATTAATCTTGAAATCATATTCTTCTCATATTTGATTAAAATCAATCCATAAATCTAAGTCAAATTTGTCACATCAGCTAATCTCCCATTAAATTAATTAACCTTGATTAATTAAATCTCCTTTCATGTCCCATCCTCTAGCTTTTTCCACTTGCACATGAAAATAGATTTAATTCATTTATTAAATCTCTATTTTCTCTCAACATGGCATAATGGAGGAATATTCCCTAAAATTTGAATTCAAAATCTAAGTGGACTTTGTCCTTCCAACAAGACATTAAATTTACCTAATAAGTCCTTTTTCCTTGAGCCAAGTGGTATTTAAGACATTCCTTTTCCCTCTTACATATCATTTCACCATTTTCAAATATCACCTAATTGCATTTATGGGCACATTCATCAAAATGTGCACATCCTTCATCCACTCACATTTTGACAAGTGGCACCTTGCCATTGGTTGAATGTTAGTCCCAAATTGCTTCATTTTGTGCATTCTTCCAACTTGTCATTCTATAAATAAGAGGCTTCTTTCCTCATTGTATCCATCCACAACTTGAGTAAACTTACTATACTCAAATCCATAGCAATCTTCATCCATATCATTGAGTTTATAGCTAGGTTATGCAGATTTTATTTTGGAGCACTCATCAATCTTCAACAAAGTGGATCAAAATTTTCATCAAATCATCTTGGGAAAGGGCCAATTTCCACATCAAATTGACACCAACTCCCCTAAGAGATCAAGAGTTTGCATTGCATTTGAATAGGATTTAATATCTTTTTCTTTTGTTTGCGTATGTTCTTCATTTCATTTCCTTTTCATTGCATTATTGAATGGATTTCATAGGGAATCATGATACTAACTTGCATTGGATCTAATTTAGTGTTTATCTCTTGTGTTTGTGCAAGTTGGGAATCTTGGTTCATACCCATCACCTTGAAAACTCCTTGTTCTTATAGGTCCACAAAGGTTTGTGTGCACCAACTCCAAAGGTCCTATAGTAGAGTATTCTTTGATATTGAGTACTTTTTTTGTTTTCTTCCTAATCTGATATTCCTTGCAAAGTGCATTGATAGGCTTTCTAATCTTTGGCAGATCTCTCACAACTTGAGTAGAGTTGATCCTCACTAGGCTATCTAAATTGATGTGACACATTCTTCTATTCCATAGTAAACTTTCATTGATTTGAGTAATAAAGTATATACCATTAGTACCCTCAAGATGATAAACATTTCCATCTTTCCTTCTTCCTGCAGCAACCAAAGTTCAAGATCCATTTTTTATCTCACAACAACCATCCTGAAATACAAGATTATATCCTTTGCTACACATTTTTCCTACACTTAGAAGATAATGACGGAGACCCTTAACATAAAGAATATCATCTGTATTTCGCTTGCCATCAAAATTGATTGAACCTTTTCCACATATCTTAGCAAATGTATCATCACCAAACTTAAGAAGATCACCTTCAAACTTCTCAACTTAAAAAACTTACTCTTATCACCTGTCATGTGATTTGAGCATCCACTATCAATAATCCAATAGTTTTTCTCCTCTCTAGCATGAAAAGTAGTCACCATAGTTCCATTATGACATACTTCCAGAGTAACTTCCTTCATACATCTCTTAGAGTTAGTAGAATTAGTTCCAAAATTTAGAGCCATGAAAAAGAATTCATCATTTTCATCATCCGAGTAATCAGATTCATCATCAGGTATACTGACATCTTCTTTAACATAATAAATTCTCTTAATTAATTTACCTTTATTCTCCTTAAATATGCCATTTGAAGATTTGAATAGACATATTGAAGCATAATGACCTAGTATCTTTCCACAATTGAAATATTTGAAAGGTAACTTACCTCTATATTTTCAATGCCCTTTTTTAATCTCCTCACAAAGTTTGATTCTAACTCATCAAACTCTTCTAGATCAGATTCCTCATTCTTCTTTGCTTTTCTAGCTTTAAAAGTAGTCTCTTTTCTTAAATCACTTGGACCAAACTCATTTCAAATATAGTTAGAGCACCAAACAACTGATCTCTAGAATAATGATCTGAATTGTAAGCTTTTTCAATAGAAGAAACCTTATGACTATAATATTTAGGAAGAGTTCTTAATACCTTCTTTACCACCTCATCTTCTTCAAGTTTTCCACCAAGGCCTCTAATGGAATTGAAAACTTCATCCACTCTATGCATGTAGCCTATAATATCTCCATCTTCTATCATCCTTAGGGTTTCAAACTTGGTCTTCAAATTTTGCATCTTTGCTTTCTTGACCTTATCATCTCCTTCATAGACACTTTCCAATTTCTTCCATATTTCATTAGTAGATTAATATCTTATAACCTTCACAAGTTTTGAATTAGAAATACCACTCAAGAGATAATACCTTTCTTTTCCATTGTTCTCATAAGGATTGATATCATTATTAGTTGACAGTCCATTTGTAGGAATAGTATATCCATCTTCAATTGACTTCCAAACTCCAAATTCTAGGGAAACGAGGAAAACATCCATCTCGGTCTTCCAAAATGCATAATAAAATCCATTAAATAGAGGAGAATCTTTATTATGCATCATTGAATCTACCTCAAGTGGTTAAGATTTATTCTAAGGAACCTTTCTCTAATACAAATTGTTGAATGAATAAGAAAATTGAGAGGGGAGGTGAATTAGTTGTACATTAAAACATCAACACCCTCATTAGAATTTAGATTTGCATTAGTCTCTTAAACCCTTAACAACCATTAAACCCTTATCATGCATTAGAAGAATATGGACATGAGAAACTGTAATGCAAACACATGAGAACACTAAATTTATGTGGAAAACCTAACAAGGGAAAAACCATGGTGAGGATTAGCTCACACTATAAAGTAATTTCAACATTGAATACAATAGGCTCATTTGCAGAGGGCTCACTGCTAATGACTCACTATCAAATTAGAAAGAAGAAGATAGAAGATTGTTATAATGAGAAATCCATCTTAGATCAACATAGAACATCCACCACTACAACTCTACACCATTAGTAACCTCTAGCTCACTACTGTCAAAAACTTTAGGTACTCTACAAATGTAGAACTTTCTACTCACTGCATTGGAGTCATAGGCATTAAGCTCACACTTTAGATCTATGCATTTGATTAAATTGAAATCTCAACACATCCGTATATCTACACACACTTCTCTAACAATTAATCACACATATATACTATCCTCAACCTTGAAAATAATCTACAAGGCTAGCTATGCACCTCAAATGTGAAAATTCAAATTAGGTTAGTACCAAAAAATTCCCACAGTGGAGAGAAATGAAGGTGGACAACACCACACCTTAACATACCACACCACACTTTCACAAACACTGAAGCATATTCCTAATTAGTGTAAACACCCAAGGTCATATGAACCTGTGTTGACACCATTAAACAATTAAGTACACACTTCCTCAAATCCAAAGATGACTAGTGGTACATAGAAAAAAATTAAACATAATTTGGAATATTCCATCAACACCCTGAAATCAAAAAAATCCTTTGCAACATCATACACCTAAGGAACATAGTCATTTTGTACACTCAATTAACCTTCCACACACTGTAACACATGAATCCAACCTTGTAGAGCAATAAAACTCAAACAACTCATGTTGAAGATAGATATGCACATATAAGAATACTCCCAAATCTGCAAGACCAAAAATTACAACATGAAGAAATGTGGAGTAAAACCATTTCTCCTAGACACCAATGCATCAAAACTCACACATTGGTGAACACAACTTCTTTTCCCAAATGATCCATAACATGAAACTATGGATATAACACATCTAAAAACCTCTAATAAACATATTCGAACCACATAAGTAGATCTGCAACCATGAAGAAATGTGGAGCAAAACACTGAACACTACTCTGCCACATTGAACTCTCTTTACCACACTAAAATTTCTCTTAATCAAATTTAATCAAAAGTACTTGGAAACCAAGCACCACAAACACCATCTCAACATCTGCAACACCTTCTCAGCATCTCAACCATACAAGAGGTTAAACATCCAAAAACATATGCTCATCAAAGCAACAATAGAGGTTGACATCAATGAGACTACTAATGACAACATAATGTAACCAATCAAATCATCTCATTAGGTTGTCATCAATGCAAAAAATATCTATTGACATCAATGACAACACAAAATTCCAACACAAGGATTCAAGAAAGGTACTATAAATAGCAATCTTTACATTAAGGTTCAAGAAGATAAGTTGTTAATTGTGGTTATATATGTTGATGAAATCATCTTTTGTGGAGATGATAATATGTGTAAGAAGTTTACATAAGAGATGCAAAAAAAATTCAGATGTCAATGATTGGTGAGTTGTACTTCCTAGGGTTTCAATTTTTTTAACAAGATGGTGGTATCTTTATTTCTTAATATAAAAATGTTAGACATGTTGAAGAATTTTGGCATAGAATATTTCAAACCAGTTGGTACTCCTATGGTGACTGGTTGCCACTTGAACAAACCCGATGAGTCTTTGGAAGTTGACCAAACACTTTATAGGTATATTATTGGAGGTTTATTGTATTTAACTACTTCTAGACCTGATATCATGCATGCAATATGCTTGGTTGCTAGATTTAAAGCCAATCCTAATCAATTTCATGAGAAAGAAGTGAAAAGAATATTCAAATATTTGAAGGGAACTTTTGATTATGGTTTGTGGTACAAGAAGGATCAAAATTTATCCTTGAGTACTTATACCGATGATGACTTGGAAGGATGTGTGGATGGCCAAACAAGTACAAGTGGTAGTTCATTTTTTTTGGGAGACAAATTAGTCTCTTGGTTCAGTAAGAAGTGAGACTCAATGTCCTTATCTATAGCAAAAGCTAAATATATTGTTGCAACACTTGTTGCACCCAAGTGCTCTGGATGAAGTAGACCCTGACAGATATGAATGTGGTGTATGAAAAACCCATCCCTATATTGTGTGATAATACCAACGCAATTAATATTTCCAATAATTTGGTAGTGCATTCAATATCTAAACAAATTTCTATTTGGTATCACTTTTTGAGAGAGAAAGTTACAAAGCATGAAGTCAGATTGGAGTTTGTGCCTACCAAGGATCCTATTGTAGACATTTTTAATAAGGTACTTTCAAAGGATACTTTTTAGTATCTCTAGAAAAATTTAGAGGTTATTGCCCCTCCTTGTTCTAACTAGATGCATAAATGATACATCTATCTAGGGAAGAAATTCATGATATATTCTTTTCTCCTGGATTTATGTGTGCTACCTCTTATGGGGAGTTAGTAGTAAGAGGGGTCTTGGAGAATAGAGTAGGTATTGAGAAAATGTGTTGTTGGTCAAATGGGGAGAGTGAACAGGAGTGTGTTTCCATCAATGCCAAAGGGCGAGATTGTTGGCAGTGGTTGTCATTGATATCAACATTGATTTTTGGTTGTCATTAATGACAAAACTTGGTGAGATTGTCACATATGTTTGTGAGATTGTTGGTAGTGGCTGATGATAATACTTGGTGAATTTTTTGTGGTTGTCATTATTTTCAGCACTTCAAAAGTAAGGGAGATTGTTGGAATTTGAATTCTCTAATGTCAATACTTGGTGAGATTGTTGTAGTGGTTGTTGCTTGGAATTGGTTATCATTGTTGAAAACATTCAGTTTGGGCTATCATTTTTGTAAGATGATGTGTTGTTGAAGTTCATGGTTGGATGTCATGCCTTGTATAATGTTAAAGAAAGATATATAGTGCATAATTTCTATCGATAGAGTTGATTTCATAACGATACATTAATATGGGGATTAGAAGTGATGTTGATGATGATCTACAATATGTTCATCCTAACGAAGCATATGTTGCTGAAAGAAATTTTTGACCTCCGCAAGTCATTGTGAAGACTATTTGGGAGAATTATCTTCATTCCTCTACTATTAGATATGTGGACTTGTGGTTTGGTGTTTAGTGTTTGTTCTTTGTGGACATTGCACTCCTATCTTTTCAGGTCACTTGTGTTGCCAAGGATATTTTTGTGAATTGTAGAAGGTTGGCAATGTTGTTGGTTGTTCAGACTAGTCTAGAAAATGCTCCGCATTGATGTCTCTGATCCTACATCATGGTGAATGTGCTCTCAATATCTGTGTAGTCTCTTAGTTCCAATTTCATGTGTTGAAGTGGTCAACAAGTTGATCCAGGTTAATGTTATATCTCATGAATGAGGTTTTTGTGCTTTTGGGATGAAGTATTGTATTCCCATGTAGTTTGTGGTGATTTTTAGTAGCATGATAGTATGGAATAAGTGTTTGGAAGTGTTTTTGGATGTTCATGGAACATACCCATGTGATCCACATGTTAATGTTTGATCTTTTTGGTGTTGCATTCTATGTTGAGTTGGATCTCTAGGTAATTTGTGGATATTTGGCTGAAAAAGGCTTGCTATCTTGCTTGTGATTTTTGTTTGAGGTTTTTTTCTAGCATATGAATATGTGTTAAGGTGGATTTTGGTCCTGGCCTATCTTGGTTAGAACTGCATTGAGTAAATCTAATTGAAGTTATATTTTTGGACCGACTCGTTATATCCTTCATGTTTCATCTACATGTTTCCTTGTTGTTGTCTTAGGTTGATGTGCACCTATGTGTGAATTGTTTTGTATCACATTGGAAGATGCAATAAGATTATTTTTGGTCCTCTCTATCCTCAAGATAGGACCACAGTAGGTTGTTGTGGTCGACTTGATGAAATCATTGTTCGTATTTTTTCCTAACTGACCTAATTGAATTTTAGAAGTGAGATAGAGAGTAGAGAGGGAAGGAGAGAGAGGGGGAGATAGATAAAATTAGAGAGGAAAGGAGGGAGGAGGTAGGGATGGAGGGAGAGAGAAGTGAGATAGAGACTAGAGAGAGAGAGAGGGATAGGAAAAGATAGAGACAAAGAATGTTGAGATAGAGAGAAGTAGAGAGGGAAGGAGAGAGGTAGAAAGAGGGGGGAGAGAGAGGGAAGGATGAATGTAAAGAGGAGGGAGAGAAAAATGGGAGAGGGAGAGAGTGAGAGAAAGAGGGGGAGGGAGTGAGAGAGAGAGGAGGGAGGGAGAGGTAGACATAGAGAGTTGAGATAAAGAGAGTAGAGAGGGAATGTGAGAGATAGATAGAGAGAGGGGGGAGATAGAGAAAATTAGATAGGGAAGGAGAGAGAGAGATAGATAGAGAGAGAGGGGGAGGGAAAGTTAGATAGAGAGAAAAAGGAGGGGGAGAGATAGAGAGATAGAATGAGAGGGAGAAGAGAGATTGAGAGATTTATAGAGGGAATGGGGGAGAGAGAGAGAGAGAGTAGAGAGAGAGGAGATTGAGAGATTTAAAGAGGGAAGGAGGGAGAGAGGGGAGATAGAGAAAATTAGAGAGGGAAGGAGGGAGTGAGGGAGAAGTGTGAGAGAGAGAGTGAAGGAGGCAGTGAGAGAAAGAGGGGGAGGGAGTGAGAGAGGAGAGAGGGAGAGGTAGGGAGAGAGAGAGAGAGGTGATCTCTCTCTATCTTCCTTCCACCAACCTTTTCTCTCTACTTATCTGTATCAAACTTATCCTTCTATACCTCTTCTCTCTCCCTCCCTCCCTCCTTCCCTCACTCAATCTCTCTACCTTCTTCCTTAACTCTCTACCTCTCTCTTTATCACATATCTCTATTACTTCTCTCTCTCACTTCTAGCTTCCCCCCTCTCTCCCTCTACTTTCCTCTCTACTCTCTCTCTAGCTCACCTCTCTCGACCTACTTATCTATCCCTACCTCCTCTCTCTCTCTCTCTCTTTATCTCACCTCTCTCTCTCCCTCCCTCCCTTTCTCTCCTACCCTCTCTCCTTCCATCTCTACTTCTCTCTATCTCCCCCTACCTTTCTCTACCTACCTATATCTCTATTTCTCTCTCTCACTTCTCTCTCCATCCCTACATTTTCCTCCATCCCTACCTCTCCCTCCATATCTCCTTCCCTCTCTACTTCTCTCCATCTCCCCTCCCTCTCTCTACCTACCTCTCTCTCTATTATTTTCTCTCACTCTCTCTCACCTCTCCATCCCTACCTCTCCCTCCATATCTCTTTCCCTCTCTACTTCTCTCTACCTACCTACCCCTATATACCTATTTCTCTCCCCCTCCCTCATTCCCCCTCTCAATCTCTCCACCTTCCTCTCTCTCTCTCTCTCTCTCTCTCAACTATCCATCTTTACCTCTATCTCCCTCCCCTCTCTCCCACCCTCCCTCCTCTCTCTCTCTCTTCCTTCCACTACCCTTTGCTCTCTACTTCTCTCTATCTAACCTATCCCTATATACCTCTCTCTCCCTCATTCCTTCTCTCAATATCTCTACCTCCCTCTGTACCCCTCTACTTCTCTCTATCACATCTCTCTCTCTCCCCTTCCCTCTCTATTCTCTTTCTCTCAATCTCCTCTCTCCCTACCTATCCCTCCCTCCCTCCTCTCTCTCACCTCTCTCTCCCTCCCTCCCTACCTCTCCTCTCTTTACTTCTCTCTATCTCTCCTCTTTATCTACCTCTCTCTCTATTGCTCTCTCTCACCTCTCTCTCCATCCCTACCCCTCTCTCCATCTCTCCTTCCCTCTCTACTTCTCTCTACCTACCTATGCCTATATACCTCTTTCTCTCTCCCTCCCTCCCTCTTTTCCTCTCTCACTCTATCCACCTTCCTCCTCTCTCTAATTCTCTCCCTCACTTCTCCCTATTTTCCTCTCTGTCTCTCCCCTTCCCTCTCTACTCTCTCTCCCTACATCTCTTACCCTCCTCTCTCCCTCACCCTCGCTCTCTCTCCCTCTCTCTCCCTCTCTCTCCCTCTCTCTCTCCTCTCCCTCTCTACCTAGTCCCTTCTCTCTCTACCCCACTCTCTCTCTCTCGCTTTCCCCCTATTTCTATTTCTCCCTCTCTACTATCTCTCTTAACTATCCTTTACCTCTCCCTCCCTTCCCCCTCTCTCTACCTCCCTCCCTCTCTCTCTTTTTGTCCCTCTCTCTCTCCCTCCCTCCATCTCCCTTCCTATCTACTTATCTTTATCTCCCCTCTCCATCTCTCTACCTACCACTCTATCTCACCTATACCTCTTTACCTTGCCTCTCTCTCTTTTACTCTCTCTAATGAGCACCAAGATTTGATAAAAAAATGGAAGGTTGGGAGATTGAGAGAGAGGTAAGGAGAGAGGGAGGAGAGGTAGGAAGGGAGGGAGAGAGGTATGAGATAGAGAGATGGGGGATGGAGGGATAGATATGTAGAGAGGTGAGATAAAGAGAGAGAGAGAGAGATAGAGAGAGAGAGAGAGAGAGAGAGAGAGAGAGAGGGAGAGAGAGAGAGAGAGGGAAGATATGGAGAAGTGAGAGAGATGGAGGTGATAGATTGATGTGAGAGAGAGAGTTCAAGGGAGATAGTGAGAGAGAGGCCTTGAGTATAAGAGTTAAACAATGAGCAAGATAGATAGATAGATGATACAACTTGCTAATTACTTAAATTTGACTAAGTCTATAAATTATAAGATCTTCCAAAAAATAGAAATTTAATTATAACTCCAAGAGATTTGAAAACACTCCCAAACATCCTGAAACAATATACATGAAATATAACTTAAAGTATAAGAAATACAAAGAAAAAGATAAAAAAAGAGACAATGCAACAAAATGTGTTTAAAAACTCAACATTCACATTTGACACTCCCCAAATGAAGCATTTCATTTGACACCCGCCAAATGATGCATTTCATTTGGTGAGTACCAAATTTGACACTAACCAAATTGATTGCATTTTGAAATACCAAGGCATTTGGTGAGTGCCAAATTTGGCACTTGCCAAATGGTCATTTCAGGTAAAAAGAAAAGTGGCATCTTTTTTGTGTCACAGATTGGTGCACATACCTTGGAGGATGAAAATTATATATACTATGATGATATGATTCATCAATGAAATGTTATATCAATATTGATTTACATATGAGATCACTTTGTTATATATCCAAGGTGAGATAAAGGATTAAATAGTATCATGACAACTGTCTCAATCCTTGTTCATGAAATAATTAATATTAAATGACCTAGGAAAGAAGTATTAATTGTAAAAAGATAAGATAATATCTAATGAAAACTAACACCTAGAAAAAGTATCTAGGACCTAAGTAAACTTAACATGTAAATAAGACCCACTAAGGACTAGATAGGTAAAAAAACATATTTACACCAACACCATCATAGCTAGGAGTTTCATCATTGGCCATTTCAATTATAGGTGAGTGGATTTCCAGTTGGGAACAAAATTTTCACTAGTAGAAACCTATTATGTAGAGTGTTTGCAAGGAATAATATTATTTAGGAAAGCCTTTCTCCCTATCTATAAATGGAGCTTTTTTGAGAAATAATATAACATATTTCCTCTTGGGAAATTATCTTTTTAATACTAGAATCCTTTTTCTTGTCACTTTGCAAGGATTATTGTTTAGCCAAGTCTTAATAGTTGGTTCCTTATCTACATCTAGATCTTGTGCCTAAAAAACTCTAACATGGTGTTGAAAAAAATTGTGAAGGACATTAGGAATGGTATAGAGACTGTGGCCATCCTTCCTAATGCACTTGATCTTTTGAAAAGAGTTTTTATGTGTAGTGTAGAAAATTGTACGCTCTTGAAAATGGTACAATTTCATACTTAATTTGGACCTATTTTAGCACCTTTACATTAAATATATCTTCAAATCATCACTAATAGGACCCTAAGACAGTTTATTTTGGATCTTGAGGCTTATTTCAACTAAAAACAAGACAAAATTGTCAAAAAATTAAAATTTCTAACAACCCACCCCAAAAATATAGGGTGGGACTCATATGCCAACTTGGGAATATGAGTCCCCCTAGGTGGGACCCATATGCCACAAGTTGTGTGTGAGTCCCATTTGGGGACTTTTTAGGGTTTGAGTGGGAAATTCAACTTTTTAAATCAATTTTTTGGTTGATGTCAGCTTTTGAGATCTAAATAATTGTAAATTAGGTGTATTTCCTATATAAAAAATCTTCTAAGTCATTATTTCATCTAAGCAATAATTTTAGAAGAGAAATTTCAAGTTCTAAGCATTCTTCGCAAGAGCATTCAAGAGAAAATAATCAGCAAAGTTGAAGTCTTGGAGCAACATTATTGTGTTTTTCCAGGTCTTCAAGCTCACTTTCATTCAATATCAAGCATTTTCAAGGGTTAATTATGGTTCTCTATTGTGAATCATGATGGATTCTAGGTTGGGGAGATGCAACTAGCCATCAAGCCAAGCCTAATGACTTGTTTCCTAAGTGATTCCATCTTCCATTATCAATCTACATTCAACCTAAGGAAGGTACATGCATCATCATGGCTTATTAGGGTGATTTGACATCTCTCAAAGTGAGTCATAACATCCAAGCTTCGTTCATGCATCACATTCTTGCACATTAGAATAGGGTTGCATTGCATTTTTAAATTTCCTAATCTTAGACACACTTAAGGTTAGGGTTTATGTTCACATTTGCATTCAATATTCATTGTTTCTATCAAGGTTTAATTACCAAACTAGGGGTTTGACCGAGGTAAACCCCCCAAAGCAAAACAAGTCTATATTTTGTTTTACAGGTCTTTTTTACAGGCTCAAATCCAAAAATCAGTTTGGAAGAGAAGAGTAGAGGTTGAAGCATAGATCTCAACTTTGAATTCTTGAAAAAGAAAAATGGGATTGATACACCAAAAGTGGCATATGAGTCCCACTATAGGAAAAATTTCTATATTTTTGGAGATTTTAAATCTACACTACCAGAAACCTGTTCTAGATTAGAAGCCCTAGTCTAGGATTTATATGCCCAAAGTGGAATATGAGTCCTAGTGTGCCCTAATTTCAACATTTTTAGTGTTTCAGAGCTCATTCCAATCTTCTTCAGGTTTCCAGGTGCACACCCTTGATCTTGCAGTTCTTTGTTCTGATTTACATGTATTTTGAGGTTATTTAGTGAAGTATTGCATCATATTAGGGTTAATCAGTAGATCTTGAATTTCATTAGTATTTCCAAACCCTATCTTGGTGGTGAAATCATCTTTAGTTTATAATCAGGCTCTAGGACAACCCTATTGCAAGATCTCTTTCTCCTTTATATAGCTTAGGTTGAGATCTCTAGGGTTTTCCTTGAATGAGAGAGTGTGAAGATTGTTATTATATCTCCCAAGCATAGAAGCAAACAATTTTCCATCTTTCATTTTGGTGAACCTACATTTAGAATATTTCATTTTCTAATTTGGAGTGCATTTTCATCCTAGATCTAGCTTGCATTAACATTGCATTAGGGTTTGCATTAGTTAATTGGCATCTAGGTTTTCTAAATCTTGCATTAATGAAAGTATTTATAGGTTGCATTTTTACATCTTGCATCATTGAATGTCATCTAAAATCTACATTTACATTTACTTTAGACATCATCCAAATTAGAAATCCTAAAAAGCACTTAATTTTCTTTGAAATTTGTGAAAAAACCCTCACTGGGACTCATACGCCCCTCTAGGTGATTTAGTCCTAGTGCAAGTTTCAAATTGCACTTTACAACATTGAAATCTCTATTTTTGGGATTTTGTTTCATGTTGGTAGCTTCCTGTTTTAGTTTGCAGAATTTTTGTTACATTTGAATCATTAGAGTTAGCATAGTTTACATTCATTCCAATTGTGGATAGAATTAGCTTCTTGTACTTCTCATTTTCATCATTAGTTCATATTCCAATTCGATTAGATTACATTTGGAATTAATTTCAAAAAAAACCGAAAACACCTATAAAGCGATGAACACCTTGGAGAAAGCATAGTTATTTGGATATGTCAAATCTCTTTTTCCAATATAACCTAACCCTCAAGCCTTTTAGTAGTGATGAATTTGACATGTTAGATGAAACCCTAGAGGAATTCATCTCACAAGGTTTATCCACTAAGGCTTGTTATTATAAACAGAAACTAAGAGAAGTTAACATGATTCAACCTCAACTTATCCTTTACCCACCTTCACACAAACTTCAAACTAAAAACAAACCTGAATTTACTCTTTACCCAGCTAAGAACAATGTTTTGAAAAAATCAAATTATAATACCATTGCTCATACATAAAACACTCAAAACAATCCACAACCAAAACAACCAACTCCAACAACCTTACCTTTTCCTAACCCCATCTTTCCTAGTGCTCCTCATTTAACTTTGCATAGTAGGAAGGAGTATGATCTTGTTGAACAACTTAAGAATACACCTACAAAGATATCCCTATGGGACCTAATTAAAATTCACCTAATTATCACACAATGCTTCAAATAACCTTGCAACAAGTAGTGGTTCCCCTTGGTACAAATGCAAACGATGTGGCAACTATAATACAAGGAGTGAACATAGTTAATATAGGCATTACCTTTTATCAACACGAAATACCTCCTTTGGAAATGAGAAAGAGAAATGATGCCTTCATGATAATAGCCATCTATAATAGATAAGGAATAAAAAGAACCCTTGTTGACAATTCCTTTGCTCTTAATGTGTGTAGCACGACCCTTGATAAACTCAGTGTGGATAAGTTAAAAATTCAACTTGATTCCTTGTCAATTTGAGGATTCGATAATTTAGGAAAACAACCGCTAGGTGTGATTACTTTACCTATTACAGTTGGAAAGGCTACCTTGCAAACTCCTATTCATGTAATGCCCAATAATCTTTCATACAACCTTCTTTTAGGGTGACTCTGGATTCGTGAAATGCATGTAGTACCTTCAACTCTTCATCGTATAATGAATTATTTCTACAACAATAAGGTATACCAAATTGAAATAGACCCCAAGCTCAGAAGTTGTTTACAAGTTGAAAAAGGAACGATGAGTCCTCTAAACACATTAATTCCAACATCCAACATAGAACCTATGAAATAAGAAAAACAAGAAATGGAAATTGTGTCATAGTTATTGGAAGATGATTGGGGTTCCTTAGAGTTCACACCTTTGTTTATGGGAGAATACATAATCACAAGAAAATAAGATGAAAAACAAAAATAGCCAATGGTAATGTCAACGCAGAATTCAGAAGAAAACTCACAAGCATGTACCTCATCTACCCTTCCAAATGACACAAGCTATACAACTAATTTTGATGAGATAGATTACCAAAAACCACCAAACCCAAAAGAAATGGAAATAATTTATGGGAGAGATTATGACCTAATGAAACAATTGGGTTATAGTGGAAAATGATGTGGAAAGAAAGAACAAGGCATCTGTGTTCCTATAGAACCTAACACACAAGAAATAAAAAGTGGTTTGGTATATTGTCCTTCGAAGATAAAACAAGCAAACAAAATATCCCCGTTAAACATCAACACATTCATGTGTAAACCTAAAATAAATCTCACCTTAAAGCATCCTAAATTACTTGATATGATTGTTGAACCATCATGGGAATACTTCGAAGAAAATGAATCCTTGAAAGAGATGCTAGGAGTTTATGATAAACCATACAATCCTCCTCAAAAGAAACATGTTACATGTGCTATGATTAGCACCAAACAAAAAGATGGAGAAAATGAAAGTAGTGCAATTGACCCGAGCAAAGAAGAATACAACCCTAAATTTCCAAAACAAAGTGCACTTCCTCTAGGAGATACAATTGACATACCAACGGACATTAATGATAAGGATAAAGTGATTAAGATAGGAAAGTACCTTGTTGATGAAGAACAAGAGGACCTTGCAACTTTGCTTCATGACTTTCCTGAGCTTTTTGCTTGAAATTATTCAGATATGCTAAGAATCGATGCTAAGATAATGACACAAAACATAGTCCTTGTTGAAAATGCTAAAATGGTTAGTCAAAAGATACAAAAGATGAATCCTAAGATAGCCTTGCTAGTTAAGGGAGAAATCAAAAAACTCCTTGAAGCTGGTTTCATAAGACCTATAGATTATTCTCCTTGGATCTCAAACATTGTCACAATTGCAAAACTTGATAATCATATTAGGATGTGTATGAATTTTTGTGATTTGAATAAAGCCTCTTTAAAATATGAATTTCCCCTTCCTAATATTCACATGATAGTATATTTGACTATGTGACATGGTTTGTTGTCATTTATGGATGGATTTTCTAGATATAATCAAATCTTTATCAATCCTCAAGATTAATACAAAACAACATTTACAACTATTTGGGGAACATTTTATTGGGTGATGATGCCCTTTGGATTAAAAAATGTCGGAGAAATGTATCAATGATCTATGACATTAATATTTCAAGATTACATACATAAGATTTTTGAAGACTATGTTGATGATATTCTAGCCAAATATTTAACTAGACAAGACAATGTGAGTATCCTTCGAAAGATCTTTGAACGAATGAAAAAATACAATATGATATTGAATTCAAAAAAGTGTCTTTGGTGTAGATAGTGGAAATTTTTTAGGTTTAATCATATCTCATAGAGGAATTGAGGTGGACATGAAGAAAATTGATGCTATAGTTAGCATGCCAGCTCCTAGAAACATCTCTCAATTGTGTACCTTACAAGGAATAATTCAGGCTATCCATCATTTTGTAGCATCCATAGCAGATCGAACATTACCATTTACACATCTCCTTAACAAAGATGTGCACTTTGAGTGGAACAAGGATTGCAAACATTCTTTTGAGAGTTTGAAGGATTATCTTATCACTCACCTATTTTACAACCTGCTATGCAAAACAAAACCTTCATCCTTTATACTGTAGCATTGGCCCATGCTCCTGCAACATTGTTGGCTCAACAAGACAAGAATGGTAAGGAACACCCTGTCCATTACATTATCCAAACTTTGATTGATTACGACCAATGATACACATCGATAGAGAAACAATGTTAGGATATTTTATTTGCTACTAGTAAGTTGAGACACTACTTACTAAATGCTGAAATATAGGTTCAATGATGAAATTTGATTCTTTAAAACATCTTTTCACTAAAACATATTTATCAGGATGCTTAGCTAAATGGGTTATGTTGTTAACACAGTTTGACCTTAAGTTTTTTTTCATAAAAAGAAATTAACAAACAAGCCTTAACCAACCACTTAGCACACACTCCCTCACCCCTAGCATTACCTAATACAAACACATTCGCTGATGAGAATGTGTTGACTATTCAAAAAGATGAAGAAACATGGGAATTATACTTTGATGGATCTAAGTGTAGAACAGGCTCCGACACTGAGGTTATAATAGTACTACCTATAGAAAAGCCTATTCCTTTATCCTATCACTTAAAATTCCTATGCACGAACAACCCAATAGAATATGAAGCATTAATTGTTGGTTTACACACTGTTTTAGCTTTGGGAGTTTAAAATATTAAGATATTTGATGATTCACAATTGGTCATTAAGTAAATAACTAGGACATATCAAGCAAAACATGACAAATTATCAAAATATAAGGATCTCACAATGAATTTTATAGAGAAGTTTGAATCATTTACCATTGATAACATCCCACGAAATGATAATTGGCATGTGAATGCAATGGAAAGTGTAGCTTCTCTTATATCCCCTCGAGATCCTTCAAAATATTTCACATTTATTGTCCATACAATTATGAACCCATCAATAGAATCCAAATCCTAAGAAGTATTATCAACAACAATGGAATGCTCTAGTGAATGATATACACTGATATTTAATTATTTAAAAGAAGGTACCTTTCCTGAGCTAATGACTAAGAATATTCAAGATTGTCTTTGAAAATTTGCATCTAAGAGTATAATTTTTGCCGATGTGTTATATCAAAGATCCTTTAACAATCTTCTACTTAGATTCCTTAACGAATCTGAAATCCCCATAGAACTTGAAGATGCTCACGCATGTGCCTGTGGAGGTCATTTTAGAGGAAGATCATTAGTTCAAAAAAATTTCTACATGGGATATTATTGGAGACACGGAAAAAGATTGTTTCAAATATGTTAAGAAATGTCACAAATGTCAAGAACATAACAATCTGATTCATGCTCCCGCTTCTTAGCTTCAAGCCCAAATTCCTATTTGGGTGTTTGCAGTATGGGGATTGGATCTGATTGGAAAAATATCACCTCCTTCTTTAGCTAGGCACACTTTTATAATAACTGTAACAAAATATTTCATAAAATGGCTAGAAGCTATTCCCCTTCATTCCATAACTACTGATGTGATATGTCGTTTCATATTGGAACACATTATTGCTCGCTTTAGGCGCCCTTCCACATTGGTTTTAGACAATGGGACACCATTTAAGAATAATGATGTGAAGAAGTTCCTAGAAACATTTAACATCCAATATCATTTCTCAACACCTTACTACTCACAATCTAATGGTCAAGTTGAATCAACTAATAAGAATCTTGAACAAATCCTAAGGAAGACAGTAAAATAACACAATAAGGACTCGCACACACAGTTGGCATATGCATTATGGGCTTACTATATGAGTATAATAAAATCCACTAGGACTACTCCCTATAACCTTTTCTATGGTACTGAGGCAATAATGCCCTTGGAGTTAGAGATTCCTTCATTAAGGATCGCTCTGTAAGGACTTATTGATGACAATACTTATAAATGTAAGAGAGGAGGACCAACCACACCAAGGCCCTAGGTTACAAAGGATTGAGAGCAGAGAGCTTCCCTAACTTACCTCACTCTAACAAATGTTTAGGACTAGAATCAAGAATGAAGAGCACTCAAGTGCTTCTGTCACTCTCCAGATTCAAAATTTTAAACAGGGCTAGACGAGCCAGTTTTTGGAGTCTAAATTATACCTTAGAAAGTTCTATGTCTGAGAATAGTTGCACAGGTCTGGGATGATAATGTGATGCATTGGCATCCGTATGGCTAGAAAATGTATAGTACAAAATAAAACTCCAAATAACCTACTATTTTCCTAGTAAATTGACTTTAATGAAATAAACAAAGTGATAAAGTATGAAAAGTAACTTTGTATACATGATAAAGTAAGTAGATAAAGACAATGGTGGTAAATATCAACTCACTAAAGTGTTAGTTTGCCAATGAGCTCCACACACACATTCACCTATACACAAGCAAGAGGGGAAACATGTTGGGCTATATAGGGGTTTTCCTCAATCAAAACCTAGCTTTGGTGTTTCCACCTCCATGGACAACCAAAAAGGATACGAAGTAGAAAGTAAGATAAACGAAATAGAAATGAAAGCAGTGCACACTACAAAAGATGCTACTCTACTCTATCAAACCACAAAAGATCAAAGTGATTTATGTTACCACCTCCACCTAAAGGTACTCAAGGCCAATGAAGGGAGAATGCAAGCAACGAACTTGGAAAAGTCTCCACAACCGCAACACTAATGAAGGGAGGTTTCATAAGACTCCAAGCTCGCAACTTCTATGGAAGCACCTCACATAAAAAGATTAAATGAGTGGAGTAAAAAGTTTCTGCAATGCTCAATGGAGTTGTGAAAGATGTTAGAATTGTGAGAAGATTTGAAATATCGAATGAAAATGTTCAGGGATGTGAAAGAGATGAAGTGAGTGTGAAATGAATGCCTTTGAAGGCCAAAATGAGAGGGAAAGAAGTTGTTTTTAGGTCAGTTGGTCACACATAGGCATTAAAATTCATTACCAATGATGAGTGTAACATCCCTACAAACTCCAGAGGTAGGAATTTTTTAGGGATGGTAGCTCATTCCGTGTGGATGACAACATTCGCATCCCTGACAAAAATTCCCTCACCAACACATAAAACACACACTAGGTGGATGGAAGGTAGGTGGGTAATGTGGAATTTCATTTTTGGGTTTGATTTTATAAGGTGAGGATATGAAAAATGGGAATTTACATAAGGGGTGCAAATTTTCTCCTATACATTTTACCCTCACTTTAGCAAGCACAAGTATCGATGAGTGTTCGGTAAATTAGATCGAAGAGTTAGAAGTGTATATCTAAACTGTCAAGGAAGAAGAATGCAATATAGTGAGCTCAAAAGCATAAGGCAGGAAAAGGACTCCACAGGTACTCTCTCTTGAGGATGTTTGAACAAAAGGAATTCATAGCTCCGCAAAACTACAAATTTGCACAAAGTACACAGAATGTCCATAGACCAACGATGGATAAATCTTGTAGGATGCAAGCACTTCACAAACCCTCAGAACTAAAAAGAAGGTGTTCCCACAAGTACTCTCTCATGAAGGAAGCCCAATGTAAGGGGACTCCACAGATTCAAACTAGAAAGAGGCTTCAGAGGCACACCTACAAAGGAACATGTTAATTTGCAGATAAAACATGTCAGAAAACAAACAGAAAATCACGCATATAGTCAGAAAAATTAAAGGAAGATCTTTGAAAGGGGTCCCTTGAGAACCCTTCACAAGAAAAGGGGTCCACTCGAGGGACACACTATTTGAAAGTGCAATTTTTTTTTTCACAAATCGATTCACTCATCAAGGAATTATTTTGGAAGATGTTCAATTCATCAAGGAATTCGAAAGAAAGAAAATGCCCCCTCGTGAGGGGAAGGTCAAGGCTTCTCCTGTAGGAAAATTTTCTCCCTCATGAGAGGAAATTTCTTCAAGTTCTTTCTTTACGAACCCATGACAAAGGAAACACATTCCATTAGGGGTCCTAGTTGAGAATGCATTTTTTTTAAAAGGCTACAAGGATTTTTAAGAAAATATTCATTGGCCACGAATGCATTTTCTAAAAATAAAAACATTATGAGAGTGACATTGTCACACACATGAGGGACAACTAGATAAAATAATAAAGAAAGATACAAAAGGAGATAAAGGCATCATGAACAAAGGGCACAGGCGTGATATGATATTTTAGGGTCAGAGCTACTCATAAATATATATAAGTATAATAATAGTTTATAGATGAATTTTCATCAACCCCCTACTATATCAGACCATATGAAGAATGCACGAGAAGACAAAGTAAAAATAAAAATTTGGGTCAACATGGAAGGGAAGCCAAAATTCCCCCAACACTTTGCATCACCCCTAATTTTCTAAAAATCAATACACATAACAGAGGAAGAATGATGCCACAAATAGAGGAAGTTTCATGACACAATCATTCCTATATCCAAGCACCTACAAGGGTGACAAGGGTCATCTAGAAACACATAATGCAAGCATAAGGGAGCACATCACAACAAACACACACCTAATCTAAAGGTGAATAAGAGGCACCCCCTAACACTCATCGACAAAGAGGTCATCTGCTTCCCAATCTAGATCATTATTTAGGGAAGGCGGATGAGTCTACAGCGGTGGAATGTTAAGGGGGGAGCCCTCTTCCCTCTCATAACAATGGCCAAGGAAGGAGACTCTTCAGAATCTCCTCCACTCAGTTCCTGTGGAGGAAAGGTCAACGATTTTGTGAAGATCACTGAAAGGGTTGGGACCTCATCCAAGGAGTTAAATATGCACTTCACGGGAGTGCCATGTGTTACCACAATGGGTGAGGGAGGTGGCACTCAATATTTTTTGCTAGGCTCACTGAGTGACTCGAGAGCAGTGATGAACTCAAGGGATGCCAGAGCTTCTTCTGTCACAAGGATGGTGGAAATTAATGCAAAACCACCCTTTGAAGAGGGTGGAATCCTCTTATGGCCCCCATTATTGGAAGGGCCAACCTCCATCTTGTACTTCATTGGGGGATGTGGAATCCCCATGGATGAGGCAAGAGGTGTGGAGGAGGAGAAAACCATGGAAAACACCACTAAGGTGTTTAGCATGTCCACGGGTTTCGGGAAGGATGAGATGTTTGGCAATGACATAAAGAGAGGTAGCCCAATGGAAGGAGCAATAAACAACTACACCCTTTTAGGGTCAGGGGTGTCTACACTCATAGTATGAGTTGAAAGAAGAACCAAATTTGATTGAACCAAGGTAGAGGGGATAGGAGATGAGGAAAAAATAGCAGGCCCTGAAGTAGGGGAAGTTGATTCCCCTTCCTTCCTCTGTAAAGTGGTTTGCTCAACTACTAGAACCTTCCTCTAGCATTTGTGCTCATGTGCAAGAAAGTTTTTGTGACTCTAGGAGCCAAAGACCAGAATTTGGGATGGAACAGAAAGCTCTGCTTAGCCATAAGAGTTTCCATCACAACTATTTTTGATGGAGGGAGAGACTCCCTGATGGGAGTAGGAGGAAGAGATTTAGACGAGGTTGGAGTAGCAGCAGGGGGAGTCGACTCTAGCACCCTAATGGTGGTCCTTTTCCCATTCACTACTTTAGGAGAAGGAGTGGTAGGAGGCCACAGAGGCTGAGACATAGAATATTTCATGTGAGGACCCTTCCTTATACCATATAGGTAAGGCCAAGATCCAGGAGGTATAGTAGGAAGGTCTGATATTCTAATCTTGGCTTTGCACCAAGCAAGCACCATTAGACTTCTTATGTGAAAGCTGGGAGTATTCATCCAAAAATCTTCATCAAAAAAGGGGGAAAAAGAGGTACTCCAAGGACAGGAAGGCCTCTCTTTTCCCTTTTGAGAAAAGGATGCAACTTTCTTTTGCACTACTAGAGGAGTCACTTTTGGCTGTCCTTTTCCCTCGATTTTGTACTTTACATACCTTCGATAAAGCAAGTCAGTTATGGGAGGAAGAAAACTGACTAGGGTGGGCAAAAAATGATCCAATGAATAACCCCCATGGGATACCAATGGATAATATCCAGTGTCGTGCATGACGTGCACAACACCTTCATGGGAGAACTTCAAAAACTTATGAATGACGAAAGTTATTTTGTTCATGGAAGCTAGCCAAAGAATGCCCACCTTCACTCTAAACAAATTAGATTTTGGAATAATTTCAAAAACTATATCCATAGCCCTAGGTCCAACTAGGATGGAAAGGGTTATGGAGCCATATGGCTTGAGGGAGAGGCCATCGTGCATACGTATGATAGACTTTGTTTCTTCATATTCCTCCATTTGCAATGAATTTAGCCATAATGTCTCCTCTGTAATTATATTCACTCAACTCATGGGGTCAACTAGGACTCTCATCACAATGTTTGCATTAGGCAAGAAGGAATGTATAGGGGAGAGGGCTTGTTATTCAAGGGAAAATCCTATGAGGTGAATGTCACATTTGGAAAGTTAGTCATGGGTTGTGAGGAAGGAGTGACCAAGACCATGTTAACATACACTGAGGGTTGAAAAGAAGCATCAGAGTGGTCAATAATCAAGTTCATAGAATGAGACAAAAATGGGTCTGTGTAAATCTGCAACTCACTATTGGCCTTCGCTACTAATTTATTCATGTTTTTCTTTGTACCATCAAGACGGATGGTACCATCATTGATGTGATCCTATATCTCATCATGCAAGTGCATACAACACTTGATATCGTGCTTGTTAACTAGATGGTACTGATAGAAAGCATTCATGTCATACCAGTTAGGATAAGGTTCCTTAAGAGCTCGAGGGTTTTCCAAAGTTACGATCTTATCCTTCAACAACTTTTGCAAGATGGAAGAATAGGATTTCACTAACTTCGTAAACTTCCTATTGTGTCTGACGTCGTTATCATTTGTCACGGTGACTACATTCGTAATAGCTTTTCCTTTTCCTGAGATGGACACAATAGACCTTCCCTTTGAGCGAGAATGCGAGGAAGCTCCCCCAAACTAAACTACCATTTGTTGATATTCTTGCAACGTGGCACACATATGTGCAAAGGAAGGGTATTTCATTAAGGAAAAATTCTCCTTGCAGGCTTGCCATAGGTTTCCTATGAACACCTTTTGCACATCGAATTTGGGTAGCAAGTACAAAATCTGTGAAAAGAGCGCTTGGTATCACGCTATGAAATTAATTATCTTCTTGTTATCTCCCTACTTACATTGGATGAGATCTGAGAAGGTCATCTTTTGATCGATGTTAGCCTAGAACTAATGGAGAAAATGATTAATGAGTTTATCAAATGAGAATATGGAATTATTGGGAAAGGAATAGTACCACTTGAGTGTTGTGTCCTTGAGAGATCTAGGAAAGGTTTTTTCCATCAAAGCATTGTGAGGAAAGAAATTTGTGCACATGGTGTTGAATGCCGAAACATGTGTTTGCGGATCTCCTTTTCCTCCATACTTCTCAAACTAAGGGATCTCCATTCCTTGTGGGAAGGGAGTACTCAATATTGCTACCGACAATGGGCTATGTTGGAAGAAAGGTTTAAAGATAGGTTGGGTGAAAGCTTGGGAAAGGCTCACCAACTAGTTTTGCTTCCAACCCATGTTCTAAAGAAGGGCATTCGAATAGGGTTAGAGGATGAAAAAGGCCCTGGAACCACGGAACCATCACTATGAGAACCACCCTTAGAACCACCCCGAGCCACCACCATGACCACCGCTAGAGAAACCACCAATAGGGGGCCTCCACCAAACCAAAAGCCACCTCCACTACCAAACCATCACTCATTCCACTGGAGCTCCACCACTAGGGGTAGTAGGAGGGGTGAAGCTAAAACTAAGGGGTATTCTACTCACCTTGATAGTGTTAGGCCTTTGAGAAGCAGAGGAAACACTAATCATGGGGCCTATTTGACCATGCATATAGACATGGTAGGTATTGAAATGCCTATTATCTTTCATAGGAATCGATCAATTCCCCTCGGGTAGTACCCAATCTAGACTTATACGAAGGGATATAAGCTTTGGTTAGATTGACAAGGCCATGTAAGAACTCTATGCCATCTGATCCTTTCCTAGAAGATGTCTCACCTTGCTATAAGCCTAGTGGCTCTCATGTTTGGTGCTCTCTCCAAATGATTCTCAAGGTCTGACAATTTGTTATCCAATGCCAAAAGGTTTTCTATAGGGATATGCACAACATCATCCTCATCTATGGATGAAGCCATAGGGGATGCTGGAGGGGTAGGAGCGAGTGGTCTTGTCTACGAAACCCATCTTGTTAGTAAAGCCTTAGGAAAACTAGTAGTAAAGTTGGTAGCCAGACTAGTGGAAAAACTAGAGGTGAAACTAGAAGTGACCTTCATCTTTTCCATGGTAGGTGTCACACACTTCTCCTAACAACATACCCAGAAGTGTGGACTGGGTTGTGATGCTCATAAACCTTCACAACACTCAGTGCAATAGTCACCTGGGTGGAGGAAAAAGTTTCAACACATGCAAATTGATAGACGTTGTTCATGTCGAGTTCACCAAAATGTAAGAGAAAGGGACCAAACACACCAAGGACCCATGTCACGGAGATCCAAGAGTAGATTTGACCTAACTTACCTCACTCTAATAGATGTTTAGGACTAGAATCAAGAATGAAGAGCACTCTCAACTACTTTTGTCACTCTATAGATTTGAAAGTTTAAACGGGCTAGAGAGCAAGTTTTTGGAGTCTAAATTGCACTTCAGACAACTCTTTGTCGAAGACAACAAAGGTGGATCTGGGATGATAGTGAGAAGCACTAGTGTTTCTCCGCATGTTGGCATCCATACATCCAAGAAATGTAAAGTACGAATAAAACTCCAAAGAACTACTAACTACCTAGTAAACCACTTTAATGAAATAAACAGAGTAATAAAGTATGAAAATTAACTTTGTATATGATAAAGTAAGTAGATAAAGACAAGGGTGGTATTTAGATCAACTCACTAAATTTTTAGTTTGCTATTGAGCTCACACACAAGGGGTTGTATAGGGGCTTGCCTCAATCAAACCCCAACTTTGGTGTTTCCACCTCCACAAACAACCAGAAAAGCCACAAAGTAGAAATTATGATAAAGGAAATAGAAAGGAAAGCATTGAACACTACAAAATATGCTACTCTACTCTATTAAACCATAAAAGAACAAAGTTAAATGTTACCACCTCCACCCAAAGGATCTCAATGCCAATTAAGGGAGAATGCAAACAATGAACTTGAAAAAGTCACCATAAACAAATTGATGATGAAGGGAGGTTTCACAAGACTCCAAGCTCACAACTTTTATGGAAGCACCTCACGTACAAAGATGGAATGAATGGAGTAACAAGCTGCTACAATGCTCAGTGGAGTTGTGAAAGCTGCTAGAATTGTGAGAAGATGTGAAAGATTGAATGAAAATGCTCAAGGATGTGAAAGAGATGAAATGAGTGTGAAATGAATGCCTTTGAAGGCCAAAATGAGAGGGAAAGAATTCATTTTCAAGTCAGTTGGTCACACAGAGGCGTTACAATTCATTCCTGTTAAGGATTGTAACATCCATGTGGACTCCAGAGGCAAGAATCTATTAGGGATGACAACGCACTACGCAGACATCCACACACTGCACTCACGTCCATGATGAAAATTTCCCCACTGACACACAAAACACATACCAGGTAGATGGAAGGAAGGTGAGTGATGTGCAATTTTTCCTTTGGGTTTGATTTTCTAAGGTGAGGGTATGCAAAAGGGGAATTTACATAAGGGGTACAATTTTTTTCCTATAGAATAAAGAACAACGATTACATCAGCTTGAAATTCTTGATGAACAACACATTAACACTCTTCAACACATTCAAGCTTATTCTAGAATATTGTAGCATAGTTACAATGACCACATTGTCATCCCTCATGTATTCAATAAAGATGATTTGGTGTTATTTGAAAATCAACGTTGTTGGTATGTGGCAATTGATCATGCTATACTGTAAGAAAAAAATGACTTTGTAAAACCCTAATTCTAGAAGCTTCTAAAAGCTTGTTATAAGCGGTTTGGATGGGGGTTGGAGTAGGGAATTATTAGTGAGATTGTAATATGTTTTACACTGGGTAATAAAATCATTGGATGGCTACGATTTTGTGGATGTAGCCCAGATTGGGTGAACCACGTTAAATTGTCTGTGTTGTCTTGTTTCTGCTATAATTTTATATGTGTTTTATTTCTCTATTTTATTGATAAAATTTGAATTTAACTGTTAGATATCTACCTTCTAACCCTAACAAATGTAACACCAATGCCAACTCGACTGAAAAAGGAAAAATCAGTCCTAATTGGTTAGGAGCTTATATAATTAATGAAAGTTATGGGTTCGGAGCATAGGACTTAACATAAATGGATGGTAGACCTCTTAAGGAACCTATAAAAGTTGTGCATTTATGTCGGTACTATGCCTAATTTTCTTGAATAGTGTGAATTATAAAGCAGTGGTGTTAGAGTCAATAGATAACATTCTATGTGCTCTTACATTGCTTCGTTCTTGACAAACAATTATTTGTGTGTCTTGAATATTAAGGTAATTATTTAAATTAATTTTAGATAGTTACTTTAGGCTTCATACTATTCAAGATAATCTTGTATGTTGTGTTGGATTAGATCTTACATGCATTTAATATTCTCTAATTAGGTCATAGGTGCATTTAATTTTGCATAACATACTTAATCATAATGTTGCATGTTAAATCATGGAGACATTTATTAAATAGTCTTACAAAGATTATTTGATCAATCAAATTTCCATTTAACATAAGACACATAAATGTAAATAACCAAACATCAAATGATCATATATCAAAAATTTGAGTACATGTCATCAATATATACAATGCCACTATGGTCTGTGACTACTGAATCCCTCGATATCTAGTGATTGCATCTATATATAGAGACAATCTAATGAGAGATGGTGGTATGTGATCGTGATCAAGAACAAATAAGAGCATCCAATCCATACTATAGACCATGTGCTCATCTGATGGCCTCCCAATTCTCATCCACCAGGTGATCTCTATCTTCCTATAGCCTGGCTACCTCTGCATGGAGTCTCTCAACCTTTGTTGGAGCTCAAGTTGATTGGATTACATATGGCTTGAAGAGCTCTAGGTCCTACTCCACAATGGATGGGGGAACATAATCAGTATCAACAGTATCCTCAAAGACTGATGAAGGCACTATCTCTACAACAACCTAGTGATAGAGATCATATAGATGTCTCACAACCCCTACCAGATAGAAATCATAAATGTAATCAATACACATCATGGTATATATAGCGACATAAAATTAAAACACTAAGAATGAACATAAACATAAATCATAACAATAAATAAATTTTTTTCACCTAGATCTCCTACCAGTTGTGTAAAGACAACCTCATCCTATGTAGGAGGCATGAAGGATGGTCTAGCCTCTCCATGACTGTATGTGCTGGTAGGTGATGCAGTTGCTGACTGTGATCTAGTCACATGAGTGGGAACTAGACCTCTCATATCATAGCCAACTGGATCCTCATCCACTGTATCATCACCCTCACTCATCAACTGCTTCTCCTCCTCCTCATCCTCCTCGTCCTCCCCCTTATCCTCCTCTTTCCCATCATAATTTAGGTTTGTAGCCTCGTCATAGTTCATCCATCACATTTGTGAATAGGTCTGAAGCCTTAAGCCTTGTCTCTCTAATTTGGGAGTCATCCTGCATCGCCTATCAACTCATCCATCGAGAATACATGAGATGATCGTGGCATTTCCCACCACTCCTTGTACGCATCTGTGGCACCAACATCATTAGCGTCAAAGACTAGGGGCATATGATGATCCTTGTAATCTGTGTCACTGTAGATGACATCATCAGTGGTGAGCCATTTCATATCCCTAGGCCTCCGAGCACTCCACATTGATCGCCTGAAGAAAGGTTGTGCCACTGGTGGTACCTATATCTACCCAAACTATCACATGACACATTTGTAGTAGAAGGGTTGTACTACATAATCATGTCTGCCTACTAGAAATCTACCCATCTGTAGTCTCCTCAATTATCGGGTCTCATTTGGCTACTGTGGTACTAGCAGTTATAGTCTCCAGAGGATCTCATCCTGATCTAATCAGTTGAATCTGACCCTCAAAAAGTGTAAATATACATACTACCACAACTACCTGAGTGGATAACTAAATGTGTGACGATATCCTAGGGCTGACATAGATGAAAAACCTATCGACCTAGTGCATGTAATATGCTCTAAGCACCACACTTGTAGTAGTGTACAGTGCACCATATTCACCATATTGTTGATCTCATGGTATGCAAACCATCCTAGATCATAATACAAGTGTGCAAGGATGTTGCATGCCTAGGCGTATACAGTCCTCTGCTCCACCATCTGTCATATCATGTGAACTAGTCCTCCATCTATATGTGCTCCTTGACCATCAGGGATGAGTACTAGTGCCATGTTGAAAATTATAATTGGTGCCAAAAGTGGTGCTCAAGAATAAAGCAACCATGATAGGTCAATTTGCAACCCCACAATGTCATCCAAAATCAGACCTCCAAGACAAAACTACATATCATATTTCATCTCACGAAATGATTGATCCCCTAGAAAATAGAATCTCTCGCCTTGAATCGAAACTCAAAGAATGTGATGGATGTCCTCTAAGGTGATCGTCCTCTCACCTATCAGAAGATGAAACGTATAGGTGTTTGCATCCCACCTCTCAACCAATTCCATCAACATAGCATCATGTTACCTCATGGGGGGAATGAGGTACACCCAATACAATCCAATGCTCTATAATATCTATGTGTCCTCTCTGACAATGTCGATACTAAGTCTCGTAGGTGACAAAACTGTGTCGCTAAGATGTTATTGTGACCAGGGAAACATCTAACAAAAATGAAAAAATGTCTTGTAAGCATTCTAAAATCCTAAAACTACACATCAACAATAAAAAAAAGTGTACTAAAGTTGTTCTAGTGTACTTTTCTAAGGCTATTAGACACTTTAGTTCCCTTTTGGGACACTTCACGAAGAAATGAGACACTTTGCAAAAAAGTGGGACACTTCACAACCAAAGGGTACAGTTTGAAAAAAAAAAGGGAAACTTCATGAACTTTTCTTCCAATGTCCTAAATCAACCTAGAAATATGCAAAAACAAAAAATAAATGCGTAAGGACGAAGCTAAGGAAGAAATATCAACTCACCTAATGTTGTAGCTCACCTCGGGCTACCTCCTGCTATAAGACATCCAATCTCAGAGGATCATACTCTCATCGGCTCAACATCTTCAATCACTCTCCAATAAAGTCAAGCTACAAGAAATTAAAAGATAAAATTAGTGCAAGTTACTTCACTTTTTGCTCAAGTATATAGGTTAAAATTATGTTTTACTAAATTAGGGTTAAAAGTACTTTTTTTCATTCAAACTAGCATACTAGGAGCTAGAGAACTCCATTTTCAATGCTTTTTGTTGCATTGGAATAGTGATCCCACTCTGATCCTCATCATATGTCTATCATGGGTGGTATGGTACTTGGAAATACCCTATGCTATGACTTACCTTATTTGATGCGGTTAGAATGGTGCCTTGTGTGCAAACCCAAGCCTAAGCACCTCCAAAACAACATGATTAAACAAGTTAAATAAGGAAATGCAAGCCTAAACATAGATTCCCCATGAGATTCATTAACATAGCTCAAATTAGGAAGAAAATGATGAAAGACACAATGAAATCACAAAAACAAGATTGAATCCTAATTAAGCAAGCAAGCTCCTAATCCCATGGGGGAATTGGTGCCAATTTGATGTGAAAATTCTCCCTTTCCCAATCCCTAAGATGCAAGTTTGATTATTTTTTAAGAGTGTTGATCCACTTTTGATGATGAAGGTGAGAGCTCCAAGCCAAAAATCTGCAATAACCTAGCTAAGAACTCAAATGATGAATGCAAATGGCTAAGTATTTTAGCATGGTAACTTTGCTTGGAATGTGGATAATAAAATGAGGAGAGGAGCTCTTCATTTATAGGATTTCAAGATGGATGAATGCCCAAATTTGAGCAATGTGGGATTAACATTCATCCAATGATATGGTGCCACTTGTCAAGCTATGAATGGATGATGGTTGTGCAAGATTTGGGGTTTGTGCTAATAAATGCCAATATTTGAAATTCAAATTTGTTGAAATGACATGTAAGAGGGAAGGGAAAATGCAATAAATGCCACTTGGCTCAAGGAAAATGACACGTAAGAGATCTTAAATTCCTTGTTAGATGTATGTGTTGACTTGGATCAATTTGAATTCAAATTGAGAGAATATTCCAAAAAGATGCCATGTGAGGGAAAATAGGGATTTAATAAATGAATTAAATCTATTTTCATGTGCAACTTGAATTATCTAGAGGATGTGACATGAGATGGGGTTAAATTAATCAAGGGTTTAATTAATTTAACAAGAGATTAGATGATGTCACTTATTTGACTCAAATTTATGGATTTATTTAAATCAGATAAGAGAGGAATATGATAAGAGGCTAATTAAATAAATATTTTGATTTATTCAATTAAAAGGGATGGTATTAGATTAAATCAAATTGTGTGATGAATATGTTAGTATCAAAGTAAAACAATAAAAACACACAAATAAAACATTAAACTGAAGAAATCTAAATAAATTGAATTCAAAGGAAACAAATAGAGCTTCTTTAGAGCCGTTCCATCTTCCTCTATCTCCAGGGATTTGTTTAAAGCTGCTTCTCTCAGATTGTGTAAGCAAAGCTTCTCCAAATGGCAACCTATAGAACAAGTATGCAAAGGAAAGTGCTTTTCTATCCTATATGCTAGTGGAGTGAAAATACTGATACGGATATGCACAGGGGCTGTGAATTATGGATGCTATGATATGAGGTGAATAGGCCATGATATGGAATGATTCTATGCTATGCTATGATGTTTGGATGCTATGAATAATAGAAGGCTATGCTATTGCAAATTTGGCTATAATTTTCCTGTATGAAAGCTTCTCTGTCATTTTAGAGACCCGACAGTCCTTTTTATAGCTTTTTGTAGGCAAAAGCCTGGCTGGCAAAGATCAATGGCTTTGAGATTTTTGGTAGATTTGAATGGTGAGAGATGGAGAGGTTGAGAGGAAGATGGAGAATGTTGGGAAGTTGGAGAGAAGAATGGAGCCTTGTCTTCAACCCATGGGAACAAGCTTGCCAGGAGCAGAGAAATTAATTTTTCTGTTTTGGAAGTTTGTTTCACGATTGTTGAAGATAATCCCCAAATTAATTAAATAAATAAATTTATTTAATTTCATTTATGTGAGTTTGATTTTTGATTTTAGGACTATAGATTATTTTTATAAATATTTTGGAATATTTAATTGTGATGTGACTTTAGAAATTAATTAAATATTTTGGAATATTTAATGTGAATGGACATTAGAAGAATATTAGAATACTTAATCTTTATTTGAATAAAATATTCAAGCCAAGATTAAATGATAATTAATATAAATAAATCGTAATGTTTATTTAATTAATTAAGAAATGAATAAGAAAAGTGATTAAATAAACTTATTTATTTAATCAAAATAAAAGAATGAACAATATAAATAAATTATTTAGATTTATTTATACGTGGATTGAATTCAGATTTAATTAAATATTAAAATATTTAATTAATTACCAGACTATGTGATGTGACCATTTTTAGGTGTATACATTTTGCTCCTCTTTGAAGTGATGTGTTTTACGCATTGCTTCAAAGAATTTTGAAATTTTCCCCAGATGTTGACTGTCAAATGTTGATAGGTATATGCCCCCTCGAACGATGAATCGATAAGATTTTGATTTTTGTGAATTTTTTTGAATTTTTAGATTTTTTTTTTTTTATTTTTTATTTTTATTTTGAAGATGTTGATTCATCGTTTGAAAATTATGATATGAA
The DNA here is from genome assembly GCA_007258455.2 of Sequoia sempervirens. Lineage (NCBI taxonomy): Eukaryota > Viridiplantae > Streptophyta > Pinopsida > Cupressales > Cupressaceae > Sequoia > Sequoia sempervirens. The sequence goes on along the minus strand of VDFB02283953.1, from coordinate 76,009 downwards.
GAAAATGACTTGAAAAGATATGAGATGAAAAATTGATGACTAAAATTGCCCCTGCTGTGATAAAATGTGTTAAAATTGCCCCTGTAATATTACAACACATGACTTTGTATTGATTGTTTGCATATTGCATTGCCCCGATTTGATGATGTTTGTCTGATAAATTTGTTCCCAAGGTTGTTGGAAAACAAATAGTAACTGATAAATTTTCTTTTAAAGTTGTTAAAAACAAATAGTTGTTTGATAAGTTTGCTTCTAAGGTTGTTAAAAACAAACAGGATTTTGATAAATTTTCTTTCATGATGATAAAAAAGAAATAGTTTGTTGATATGTTTGCTTCTAAAGTTGTTAAAAACAAACAAAATTTTGATAAATTTGTTTTCCATGATGAAAAAAAAATTGTTTGTTGATATGTTTGCTTCTAAGGTTGTTAAAAACAAATTACATGTTAGTTATAAATTTGCTTTCATGATGATGAAAAACAAACAGTTGATTGATAAGTTTGCTTCTAAGGTTGTTAAAAACAAACATGATTTTGATATATTTGCTTTCCATGATGATGAAAAACAAACAGTTTGATATTCATATTTGATTGATGAGTCGTGATGATTTGATATTGATTTTGCTTTGTCATGATGATGTTTCAATAGGAGAGATTGGGAATTTTACAGTTACGGGAGACATTCCCCAAGACATGGAGATTGATTCCACAGCTTGTACAGGTGGATAGAGATGTGATTGAGGCATGCAGACTGACCATTTATTTGGAAAGATATGAAACTTTGATATATTTTCTTTCATGATGATGAAAAACAAATAGTTGTTGATTTGATAAGTTTCGATTGATAAGTTTGCTTCCAAATTTGTTGAAAACAAACAGTAGATTTGATAAATTTTCTTTCAAGGTTGTTGAAAGACAAATCGTAGTTTGATAAATGTGCTTTCAAAGTTGTTGAAAACAAATAGTCGAATGATGTATTCCGATTGGATTTATTTGATTGATTTGATGATCCATTTTGATTTGAATAATGGTCTGATCTTTTGATGTTATTGATGATTTGATCTTCTGATGTAGGAGTAGGTGGTGTGAGACCAACAAAATTTGGGGGTAGCACCTCATAATGTTTTCATATGATCAGCTTTGATTTTTATTTTATTGAGACATTGTATACTTTGCAGCTTTTGGAAAAATCTATAAATGCAAAATGCAGATTCTAACATGAATGCAATCTATACTGACCATGTAGGTTATCCGTACAATATTTCCATTCTAAGAGCTTATTTGTGCTTTTTGTATCATCATAGAGCATTGAAATGTTGAAAGTTAATACAAGCATCAAAGGGTATGTTAGCACCAATGATGACCTGAGTATTGATTTCATGATTTTGATATAGCAAGATAATACAAGCATCTAGTTATAATTGAACCGAGATGACCTGAGTATCGCTTGCATAAACAGACAATAGTTAACCCATTTCATATGCAAATTCTGAAATGTCATCAATGATACTTAGTAGAGCATGTCTCACGACCAATTTGCATAGTACTAATGATTTGCTCACAAACAACAGACAAAGAAAAATCATACTCCTTCCTTGCTTTTCTAGTTTAGTACATCATTGAATTGCTCCAGAGATATGATAGAAAATCAAACAACCATTCAAATCTTGCCTAAAATATTTCAAACATTATTCAGATTAAGATCATCCAAGTTGGTTGTCAACATTGATGTTTTTGTTTTGATTAACATTTTTTTGGATCATGTTGTCTTGATTTCAATTGGCATTGAATAAGCATGTTGTGATTGATTTGATACGACAATGTTTGTTGCATTTTGGCAAACTGTCTTGTGTCTATTTGTGATGTTCGAAAAGCTCATTGCCCTTCTCTTCTTCAGTATGTGTTTCTGCTTTTTGCCCCTAGTGTAAACACAACCTGAATATGATGTATATGTACAAATTTCATCAAGCCATGATAAAACATAAGGATTCCCGTTGTATGATATGGATATGAAAGATCTGTACAGATGATAGATATGGATGGATGATGTAAAATAAGATATATGATGTTCAAGAAGATCCTTAACCTTGTCAAGATCAAAGGTGGGAATGTAAGGAATGAGCATAGAAAGGATAATGACCATGAATGATAAGATGGATGAAACTTGTCCCTAAGTGTAGAGTGCAAGAGGAATATGGAAGATAGGATATGGATGATAGGGAGATGGAGGAAGGACTTAAGTATCAAGTTTCACAACCAAATATCCCTCTAATAAACCATGGTAATGGGAATTAGAATCCTAAATGTTGGCAGATTAATGATATGATGGAAGAATCTAAGGATTTATGCAAAAGTTTGGATTAAAGGAGAATGATGGGGTATGAATGTTGGATAAGGGATAGGAGGTTGGAAGGCTTGTTGATGGATAGATGGAAAGGTTGGAAAGATCAACATTGGTACACACCTTGAAGGGCAATGGAGTGATTGAGGAAAAATGGATTTGGAAGGTAATAGGTTATTAGATGGAAAATTGGAGGAAGCTTTTCGATTAGCAAATTTGGATGCCAATTTAGATTTTATTTCTTTTATGAGACTTTTAGAAATCCACGACTTTTGACTTTGAGTTTTTCTTTGTGGACCTTTGTGGCCTTTGACATTTTTCTTTTTGATTTATGGACCTTTGTGGTCTTTGAAAATTTTCTTTTTTGTTTGATGGGCCTTTGTGGCCTTTTAGATTTTTCTTTTGATTTTGGATCAAATTTTATTTTATTTTTGCATGACTCTTCGAGGAGACATGTTGATCCTTTGATACATGTGGAGTTTTATATTGAAGCTTTGGACATTTGGCACCCAAATTGCTTCCAAGAGCAATGGGAGGGGTGGATTGAGGTGAATGATATGGAGGTATGATGGATGAGTTAATGAACCTGGAAGAATTTTGAAAGTGGATCAGGGATATGTGCCTTTTTTGTTCTTGAAGAATAGGAGATGGAGAAATGTGGGACCCTAATATGGATGGAAGAGTTGATGAGCTAGGGTCGGGATGATAAGGACCAAGGATAGATGGAAGGTTTGATGGAATAGGATAAGGACCTAGGATAGATGGAGTTTTTGATGGACTAGGATAAGGACCTAGGATGGATGGAGAGTTTGATGGACTAGGATAAGGACCTAGTATGGATGGAGAGTTTGATGGACTAGGATACCTAGATTGAGCATGAGGTGTATAACCAAGGTCATGAGAATATGGATGTGCTTGGACAAAAAGGGGTTCCTCAGATACCTTTCTCATGAAGGCCTAAACATTTTCCTTTGTAATTCAAACTTTCACACCTTCGTTTACCAATGGGATATGTATTGTTTGTGAAACAAGATGCAAGTCCATTGTGAGGAGGATATGATATGGATGAGAGGATAGGTGTTGGAAGTAAACCGGAATGGATAAAGGTGGAGGATCCCAATTTATAGGTGTGGGGTTCATGGATAACTTGAATAGGTGTGATATGCTCTTAACATGGGGATGATGGGGTGTTTTGATCTTGACTTGGAAAAGTATTATGAAGTGGTATGAAAGGCATATCTTGATCATGATAAGGATAATTATCTTCATGGGATGAAAGGGTATCATTGAATGGAAGCATATATTGATCTTGATGAGGAAGGGAATCGTAGGATTTTGTAGAAATCATATATTGATCATCAATTGGTAAGACATCATTAGATAGGACAAAAGAACTATCATGTGCTTGTGATGCAATAGAACCATGGGATGGTATGGATTGATTAGATGAGGTGGATGAAGAAATTGGAAGAACGTTTTGTTCTTGAGATTGAAGAGTATTATCATGGGTGAATAATGAAAGGAGGGGATCATCATATGGTTCTTGAGAGATGGGATCTTGATCAAAGATAGGAAGGGTTTGTAGAATGTTTTGATCAAGATGTGTAGATTGAAATGAATCATTGGATGTAGAAGATATGATAGAATAAGGTGATTGAATGGAATCGTTATCTTGAGTGAAAGAATCGCGAGGTTCATTTGGAATTATCGGGGATGAAGATAAATGCATGACATGACAGGATTGGTCAATTTTATTTGATGGCTTAGGTTTGGGCTTCTCAGTTAACCTTTGCAAAAATTCAAAGACATTGAATTTGGATGATGTTGCTTTTGGAGGAGAAGAGGTTACATTCATATTTCCGTCAAAGGACTTCATAGTTGTGCCCCCTTGTATTTCCTTGATTTTCCTTTGGAGTGCTCTGATTTGTTGGGGAAAACTACTAAGATCATTTAATGGAGTTTTAGTCTTTTCAGGATCTTCCTTAATTTTCTCCATATTGTAGTTAGAGGACAATTTCACACCTTGGTTTGCTAAAAAAAGAAAGTAGCCTTCTTTATCTCGCTCTAAGATCTTGTCCAAAATTATGTGAAACTGTGGATCCTATTCAGCTTCTTGAATCATTTCATCAGTTATTTCATCATTTGAACTATTCCCAGTACAAAACCTATGAAAAGTATTTTCTTCCCTATCACCCATGTTGTAAAATGGACAATAGGCATATGCTTTTGAAACGTTCTTCTAGACTTAGATCACAGGTTTATAAGTGAAAAAATGATGATGTCTTGATCTGATAAGATGAAAATCTTATGATATGATCAAATGATGTTTCTAACTCTTGATTGTGGCTTCCAAGATGAAAGGATATCAGAATCCTGTTAGGGAAGTTGAATCAATAATCAAAAACTTGTTTGAAAAGATGCACTATTTTTTTTTATTTGATCCTAGTCTCAAAAAAGATAAGTGTGATCAATGTAATTGTGAGTTTTGGATGATCTTTACTGAATTAATGTTTTGAAAACACATCAAGCAAGTTGTAGAATAGTTGTCTTTAAACATTAAGTGTATGAGCAAAATGTTTGTCAAAAATTGTTTTCACAGGTTTTACACATGATAGATAGTTCAAACAGACTCACTCTTAGTACTCAAGTAGGTCATCATAGTAATCAACAGTCCACATCTTAGAATTGCGTCGACTCACACAGCTGTGTCACCCCTGAAAGGGCGCCCGTGTTTTTGTCTTTTCTAGGTGCGTACTCAAAGTGACAGAAGTGGATACCAGATCCCCTAAGCAAACAATCCTTGGCAATTATATGGTGAGTATCTTGGGGGTAGATTCTTCCCTCCCCTGCACTGTGATTATTATGATGTTCAAAAATTGACTTCAGTTGGATACTACACTAAGTTCGTAGTAAGGGTTTTGTTCGTGTGGGAAAATGATATACTCCCTCGAGAGACCTCCCTACCTTTAGAACAAAGGCTGCACACTACCATCAAAAGAGGGTTTCCCAAAATTTGCTTCAAATTTTATAGTGGGGTGGAATAGCCTGGCTTTGGCTTGAACCCACTTGAGTCGTTCCTCTTGGGTGAGTACTTTTTCCCACAAGAGCAGCTCTCTAAAAGGTATTATAAAAACTTAAAATTGCATGAAATTAAATAGATGAGTTTGGCATTTTGATCACCCAGTTAAGGGGAGAGCATAGGCCTATCACCATTTAAGCAAAGCAAACAAGAGTTCAATTTTAAGCCCAAATAAACAATTTGCTATGCTAGGTGAAGATATTGCTTCACAAAGACATGAAGTTCTTTTTAGCCCAAAATAGAAAATGAAGTGACTATCCTAGGATTGCTTGATTTTGAATTAGGTGACTATCCTAGGATTGCTTCATTCCAATTGACTATCATGATTGATTCATTCCAAAAGTGACTATCCTAGGATTGGTTTTTTTTTTTTTTTGTATAAATTTTTTTAGAGCTCTTACTGGCTGTGGTCGCGTCGGATCCAGTCAAATCATATTTAATTTACAGATTACAATTGCTAAAATAGACATCAAGGGTGCTAAAATAGAGTTTATGGGCACTGTAGGATCTGTTATGGGCACTGTAGGATTTGTTATAGGCGATGCAGGATGGATCACGGGCGCTGCAGGATGGGTCACGGGCGCTGCAGGATGGGTCACGGGCACTGCAGGATGAGTCACGAGCGCTAAAATGGGTGTGAATAGTGGTGAAGCATGTTTAATGCGCTAATATGCCATTTTTAGCCATAACCTGTCAGAAAAACCTACAAAAAGATGTTAAAATAGGGGCAAGAGCCCCATGGTGGGTGCCAAAAATGTGTGATAAATATGTTAGTATCAAAGTAAAACAATAAAAACACACAAATGAAACATTAAACTGAAGAAAGCTAAATAAATTGAATTCAAAGGAAATAAACAAAGCTTCTTCAGAGCCGTTCCATCTTCCTCTATCTCCAGGGATTTGTTTGAAGCTACTGCTCTCATATTGTGTAAGCAAAGCTTCTCTGAATGGAAACTTTTAAAATGAGTATGCAAAGGAAAGTGTTTTTCTATCCTATATGCTGGTGGAGTGAAAATATTGATACGAATATGCACAAGGGCTGTAGATTATGCACAGGGGCTGTGAATTATGGATGCTATGATATGAGCTGAATATGCCATGATATGGAATGATTCTATGCTATGTTATGATGCTTGAATGCTATGAATAATAGAAGGCTATGCTATTGCAAATTTGGCTATAATTTTCCTATATGAAAGCTTCTCTGTCATTTCAAAGACCCAACAATCCTTTTTATAGTTTTTTGCAGGAAAAAGCCTGGCTGGCAAAGATCAATGGCTATGAGATTGTTTGGTAGATTTCAATGGTGAGAGATGGAGAGGTTGAGAGGAAGATGGAGAATGTTGGGAGGTTGGAGAGAAGAATGGAGCCTTGTCTTCAACCCACGGGAACAAGCTTGCACATGAATAGATAAATTAATTTTTCTGTTTTGGAAGTTTGTTTCACGGTTGTTGAAGATAATCCCCAAATTAATTAATTAAATAAATTTATTTAATTTCATTTATGTGAGTTTGATTTTTGACTTTTGGACTATAGAAGATTTTATTAAATATTTTGGAATATTTAATTGTGATGTGACTTTAGAAGAATTAATTAAATATTTTGGAATATTTAATTGTGAATGGACATTAGAAGAATATTAGAATACTTAATCTTTATTTGAATAAAATATTCAAGCCAAGATTAAATGAAAATTAATATAAATAAATCATAATGTTTATTTATTTAATTAAGAAATGAATAAGAAAAGTGATTAAATAAACTTATTTATTTAATCAAAATAAAAGAATGAACAATATAAATAAATTATTTAGATTTATTTATACATAGATTGAACTCGGAGATTTAATTAAATATTAAAAATATTTAATTAATTACCAAACTATGTGATGTGACCGTTTTTAGGTGTATACACAAATAAGGTTTTAATTTATTTAATTCAATGAATAGACTTTGGAGATTTAATCAAATGAATTGCTTATTTAATTAAATAGGGATAATTATATCAGATGGATTGATTTAATTAACAAGAGAAAGTAACTTAATTAGACAAAATGATTTATTTAATTAAGAGACGAATATTGATGAATTTAATCAAATAAGGGAATTTGATTAAAGGGTTAGACCGACGAATGATTCAAGAAGAAATGGTGTTAGTAAGTCAGGATCGAATGCACGATGTCAATCAGTATATTTTCGATGTCTACATTTTTCCCCTCTTTGAAGCAATGCAATCGTTGCATTGGTTCAAAGAATACATGATCCTGATCAAAGCCAAAAATTTTGATATTTAAAACTTGCCCCACTGCTGCATGGCAAGAGAAAATATTCCATTATGATGCCCCCTTGAAAGATTGGACGAAAATTTCAATTTTTTTGGGTGATCTCACGAAAAAAGGTGACTAAGTGCCTGAGAGGTCCAAAAGGGGTCTGGGAGGCTAAAAACGTGTCTAAACATAATAAAATGATGAAAAACAAGCCTTGAACAGACGAAAATAGGTTCAGAGGTCCAAAACCCTAGCAAGATAGCCAATTAGGGCTAAAAAACCTTAATTTTGAGGCTAAAAAGGGGCCCGAGGGGTCACTTTCAATTCATTTTCACACACCTCCGCCAACGAATTATGAGATTTGAGCTCTGATCTCCTGACGATATGGTGCAACAACAGCTTCCTCTACGTATTTTTGACCAAGTTCGGACCTACTAGAGGCCACAAGGCATCGATGCCTCGATATGTGACCCTAACTGAAGCTTCATTTTTTCATTTTAGTGCATTTATTACTAGTTTTAAGGAGAGCTTGCCTCCAGCGGGGCTATTATAGCACCGCTCGGTATTTAAAGCGCATCACTTTTAGCCATTTTGCGTCGCAGTGGTGCAATAT